>JBBBDQ010001563.1:1280000-1350000 GCA_037127315.1 Ascarosepion bandense
ACCTCGACACAAAACCTAGTTAAGAACACTTGTAGACGCTTATAGTACAACTGTGTAAATTTTCAAGAAAATCGGTTCAGCCATTTTGTAGTCTATAGATAATGGACACAGACACACACAGACACACACAGACACACACACACAGACAAAATTCCATTTATAAATAAGTTTAGATCTATAAATATATAGGTTATGGTGAAACACACCTATTCCTCAGATAATGGACACTCCCTCCTGTATTAATAAGAGTTAACAAGAAGTCCTTGGGTGTTCTTGGAAGTTCTAGAGACTTCTTTAGAGTTTTATTGGTGTTCTGAAGAAATACTAGTTAGTTCCAATTTGGACAGAGTTGAACTAAGGCAGTTGATATTAATCGGCAGTGAGCTGAATACTAAGGATTCAGCTGTCAGTGGAAGATTACCAAGTTCCTAACATTTTGGGTACGTTAAGTCGATTAGCAACCAACATATCACGATTATAACATTCAGTGCGAAAACTACACCACAACACTGTATATATATATATATGTAACTGTGAATTTATCTTTGATCACGTCTTGAACAACCCACCGAGTATAAACGCGGAGGGTAAAAAAATGGAACCAAAAAAAGAACCGAACTAAGCACTTGAACATTAGTCAAAGTACTAGTCGAAAGAAAAAAAAACCGAGACGAAGAACCTAACACGTAAAGCGCTCAATGCAATAGCAGAGCAAATAAATATTGATCCCATTTTAAAATGGGAGATACTTAAATGATGTACTAAATATAGAGCAGGACATAAATTTTGTAAATTTTTATGGGGAGAAGTTAGCTCTGTTTGAACCCGCACATAACTTACTCAATTCCAAATCCGAAATTTTAAACCAATGTAAACATAGCAAAAATTGTCTCGTATGTTTATTATTATGTCATTTTTCATCATATTTCGATTTCTGCTTTGGTCTCACTACCAACCAAGTCTGCGGGGAGACCTAAGGCAGGTAGTGGCATGTTGTTATGGCTCTATTTCATGTTTTTCTATCTTCCCTATCATCTCCAGCATTACATAGATAAAGTTTTCCTTAGTGTGTGGGCTGTACTTAATAAGACAATTTTTTGTATATCTCTTAAGCTGGGGTTTCCAGGGATTCTTTCAATGTGTTGTTTTGTTCCATTTTTTATCATTCCAAGTGCACCTACTATCACTGGCATAACTCTTGTATTCAATTTCCACATTTTTCCTATTTCAATTTCCAGGTCTTTATATTTTGACAGTTTTTCAAATTCCTTGATTGCTATGTTACAATCCGCTGGACAAACCATATCAATTAATAGACAAGTTTTCTCCTTCTGGTTTTTAACAATAATGTCTGGCCTGTTTGCTTCAATTTTTCTGTCTGTGTAGATGGTGTAATCCCATAGAATGGTTACATCTTCTATTTCTGTAACCGGTGCTGGGTGATGTTCATACCAGTGTTTGCCTACAGCTTTTCCATAATGTTTGCTTATTGCCCAATGTAAATATTGCCCAACTCTATCGTGGCGATTTTTATATTCATTTGTGGCAAGCACAGAACAGCCTGAGATTAGGTGGTCTATTGTTTCTTGGTGTTTATCACAAAACCTGCATTTTGGATCCATATTATTATGCATAATATTTGCCTGAAAGTTTCTCGTTATTATTATTATTATTATTATTATTATTATTATTATTATTATTATTAAGTGTTGTAAGCCCCACCTTTTTTTTGTGAATAAAATGTTATTCCCCCTGTCTAGAGTGTTTGATGTCTTCTATTTTTAGTCACGTGGTTGTGGAGTTGTCTTATATATTATAGCCTAATTAGCCAACTTGCCTTGACGTCCATTTGGTGAAACCTTGGTAGGTCTGTTGGCTGTCGGTTAGCTGCTTTCTTATATATATATATATATATATATATATATATTCTGATTTTAGTTCCACATACTTACGCAGAAAGAAAGAAAAATACTGGATTTTAAATTAAATACATATAGGCTAAGGTTATGTATGGACTTAAGTATTTTGAATCTTTATAAATATTTAAATAGTTAAACAATTTTTAGATACAGTTATTTGTTTTTTTCTTTAAAACAACATTTAAAACTATTACTGCAGTTAGGTTTACGTTTAAAAATATCCAAAAACTCTATCGCTTTCTACGTCACGTGATGTAAACATCTCGAGACAGACGCTCCCCACGACGAACGTTCCTAGTTTAAATTTTAAAATCATTTTTTTTCTGATGAAAGGACGAGGCCGGTCTGAAATATCAAATATATATATATATATATATATATATATATATATATATATATATATATATATAATAATAGAAATAAATAAATCATGTCGAAAAATACATTTTTAAACTTACAACTTTTCAGTAGTTTTTCCTATATATATATATATATATATATATATATATATATATATATGAAATTACATTATAATCGCATGAATGAAAGATTTATGAACAGTTCTGTTTTAAGACATTTCTCATATTTTAAAGACTGATGCAAATATCATCATCGATTGCACCGTCTATACTTAAATATGCACTCAAATAATATCCTTTCAATTCTGTACACATAAATGTAGATTCTCGACTTCCTCTACAAACATGTCAAACGACATTAGAAATTCTAATTCATTTGCACGTCTGCAACTTTACTTCCTGCAGAATATTTAATAATCTGCATATTTCCAGAGCCATTAATGTTAAATCCAAGTCTGGTTCTCTTTCTTTTATACCGTTGTGCGAATTAATTTAACCAAAACGAATGTCTTCCTAGAATCTTTCACACTTTCTTCTGATCACGTAAACGTCGTCTCTTTTCGTTGTTCTTGTCTTCCAACCGCATTTTTCTTTACGTTTTGGACTGATGGATCCAGTTTGCTTGTTTGTTTTTTGTCTTTTGTTTTTTTTGTCTTGATGACACAAGTGACATTTGAAAGGCTGACACTAACAATAACCGGGATCTCTCTGTAACGCTTGCTACTGTGTTCGTGCGGCGTTAAATTTTTCGAAACCTTCCTTAGAGTAACGTCCATCGCAGACAATGGCCGTGGGACAACTAACTAAACAACAGTCGAGACAAAATTTTCTGGGCGTGATATAAATCTGATAAAGTCACGAATGACGAAATATTTTTCAAAGCCAAACAAATGTTACCATACACTCTTCTTCATCTGGGAAGAGATTGCCCAGAATTCACTGCCATAGAGAGATGAGTGATACCTTAGTTTTCTAACGATATTTTTCTTTTCTTAATAGTTTGCTCAGCTTTTGGAAGGCATTTTTCCGCTAACTCAATGCGTGTTTGTATTTCCTTGTCGGCAATTCCATTTTCTGCTCATACGCTTCCCCGATATCTACATTTTTGCATTTGTTTGACTTCGTTCTATCCAATTAGAAATTTGCATAATACGTTTTTCCTTTTACTAACAACCATTTTTCTTGCAATTGATGTTTAGTCCATTCTTCACGCTTTCTTTTTCTGTAGGAGTTCTTGTAGTTTCTTTTTTTATGCCTATCAGCACTGTATCATATGATATTAAGATTGTGTCCGCCAATAATGAATCCTTTTAGAACTTTTAATTCTCTTAGAATGGTTGTTTCTTTGGTTTTTATGGCAAATCAACCTCGGTGGGTCATTTATTGCCAACTAAATTTTATTTATTTATTGCTGGTAATACCTTTTTCTTTCAACAATTTATTGTTGTTTTTATCTAAGTTTTGTATCTAGTAATACTTTTTTCTTTTCGAGTATCAAGATTCATTGGGATTTGTTTTTAAGGGCAGGGTCCCCAAGTCCTACCCTCGTTATTTAACCCATAAATGGAGGGAAGGGACGAATTAATACCTTTCGCAAGGGTACCAGTGCTTAAGTGAATGCAGGGTATTCAACTGGAATTCGAACTCGGCTCACTGATTTCTCTTTCCGAGCCGATATCCACTGCACCACAACGCACATCCGTCACTAGACGCTTACAGCACCTGGTATTCCGAAGCGGTCACCCATCTAAGTACTGACCAGGCTTAACTTCGGTGATCGAGCGTGAACCGGTGTATTCAACGTGATAGGCCGTAAGCCTTCTTAGAATAGCCTAGCTGTATAGATTGACAAGATAAAAAAATATTTGTCATTAGCTAGATGCATTTATTTATTGTATTTTAATTCTTGCTGGTTATTTTGGTGAAGAACGAATCTCTAAAAGAATTTCTTTTGCGTTCATAACTGAAAAGAGCGAAGGAGACTCAGAGAGAGAGAGAAAGATAAAAATGCCTAGAAATGAACTGTAAATGTTAGTTGAAAATAATATAGTTTTTTTTTATCTCATTGGCTTACCAAACACGAGACAGATATAAGGTCTATTCTGACAATAAAAATCTAAAAGACAATACCACTATTAAAGTGTTTCGAAATTCACCAAAAAGCGACCTTAGTTACATACTCCGTAAAACTGAGGACCGTTGTAAATTATTTCCGATGAAATTTATTAACATCTCTTTTTTGTTCAAATAAATAAAAATTAAAAGAGAGTACTATTAAAAATGCGCTGTAGATGTGGAGTAATGTGTCACAGATCGGAATGGAAACTAGGAGAGCCGAGTTCGAATTCACCGTTAAGCTCTCCTTGGTTGTTAGAGAGAAAGGTTAAACTAAATCTCGTGATTTCCCGTCAGTCATTAATCGAAAGAGACGTGATTTCCAAAACGTGTATCACGTATAAGTGACTGAGTGACTGACTATTAAATCAACTGTTAAAAATTCACAATTTAAAACGTTCAGTCAGTTAAGTGCCATACGTGATACACGCTTTGGGCGATCATGTCTCGAAAGACTGACTGGGCAAAATATTATCCCGCAGTAGTTTGCCATTGCTTTCTGCGGTAGAAAGGTTGCCAGCCAACGCTATAGAACCCAATCTGTTCTATTATTTAACCCATAACTGGAGGAAAAAGAGATATATATATATTACATTATTATATTAAGTATAATTAGTGGGGGTTCAGTTTATTACTATATAACAATAGAAAACCGACCCCCACTTTATGACCAGAAAAAGGTTTAATTATGTTTCCAACTATTATATTCAATCAGTCAATTAAGTGCCATACGTGATACACGCTTTGGGCGATCATGTCTCGAAAAAGACATGACTGACTGGACAAAAGATTATCCCGCAATAGTTCGCCATTGCTTTCTGCGGTAGACAGGTTGCCAGCCAATGCTATAGAACCCAATCTGTCCAATTATTTAACACATAACTGGAGGAAAGAGACGGATTAATACCTCTCCCAATGGTATTTGTGCGTAAGTGAATGCAAGGAATTCATTTGTAAACGTTTATAAAACTTAATGGATGATAGTCATGTAACAATGAGACACAATAAAGTGGGAAGCCTTTCATAGGGCAACAAGGAACCTGAAAGCTGAAGACATCCATGTTCGCACAAAACCTGAAGGTCCACAGCATATAAATACTTTCGTGTGGGATCCATCCTTTTGCCGCCGAAATAGTTAAAAATAACCTCCGCTTCTACTCCAACAGTTTCCTTCCTCGCACTTCTTTACCATGAAGCTCCCTTTCGTTTACTAGCTTCCCTGATTACTGCAATCCCTAAAAATTACTTGCTTCTTTGATTGCTACAATCTTCAAAAAATTAAATGCAACTTTAATCTCTGTCTTCTAAAATCTTGAATCCCGTTCTTTTATGTTTTTTTTCAATACACACTGTACCAAGTCATTTTTCTCTCTGCAGCACCCTTTTGTGGTAGTGGCGGTTAGCCGTGCCTTTTTACTTGGACATGGCATTTTGTTTGGGTGGGTTACACCCGTTTCCTCTTTAGAAGTTTCATGGGAATTTTTTTATCGCCACAAGTGGTTTCACACTGCACATGGTGCGAAGATTTTCTCGCAGGAGCTGGCCAGTTCTTACCACGGTAGATTTGTTGCCAACCAGGGCTATAGAACCCAGTCAGTTCTGCTATTTACCGATAGCTGCGTGGATGAAGAGATGGAGTCATACCTTTTCTAAGAGTATTAGCATGTAATGAATTCTTCAGGAATCCGAACTAGTCTCTCTGATTTCTTAATCTAGCCATTACTCCACAGTGCCTCGTTTGGAGTGAAGTGATTAAAAACTCCTTCTCTCCTTGCTTAGGGTGAAATGGTGTAAAAATATCATCTCTGGTAGAGCTCATAACCTTTCATTATTTCAAAAATCTGTTTAAGGAACTGTCTGTATTTCAGCTAGTTATATTCTATAGATGGTGACCAAATGCAATATCTTGCCTCTCACAATCCCCTTTGAGACGCGAGGGCGGCGATTTGAGCCGCTAGTGTGAGCTTCTACGTCGCCCAGACTTGTTCACTAAAAATAAAATTCACGCAAATGGCCTCGTAAAACTCTCTTTAATTTGGTTCACACCCATCTCCATCCTGATGCGCGAAAACGAACGGGTGTCGACGACGACAGTCAGTAAGTTAAGTGCCATGCGTAATACACGCTTGGACGATTATGTCTCGAAAGAGACATGACTGACTGGGCAGGAAATTATCCCGCAGTACGTTGCCATTCATTTCTGCGTTAGACTGGTTGCTAACCAAGACTATAGAACCCAATCTGTCCTGTTATTCAACCCATAACTGGAACAAAGAGACGGATTAATACGTTTTCCAAGGATATTTGCTCTTAAGTGAATGCAAGGAGTCCAAACGGAATTCGACCTTGGCTCCCCGGTTTCTCGTTCCGCCCCGATATCCACTGCACCACAACGTAAAGACAGCAGAATTGAAAAGAAAAGAAAATTTAAAATTAAATGAATGTTTGATGTTATTTTTTTACGGATTAAACAATTTTCAGATTCTAAGACTATTTTTTTTTTAGTATTCAAGTATAAAAGTCTTACCCATAGCTTGTGGGGGAGAACAAGAGAGTCATATACAATCAATGAATAAGCAAGAGATTATAACGTGGGTATCAAGTGGCAGATCAATTTACTATTACAATATATATATATATATAAACTGTTCCCTCAATTTTTTTGCGATTGTAGTTAATATATATTTACATTCCCAAGAATTTAAATACATCTAAAAGACATGCTTATGTAGCTAATCAATATTTGATTGATTTGTTTTCTACGGCTTATCAATCTTTCGTAGGATATTTAATTCCAGCAAATATTTTTGGGGTTATAAAAGTTATATTTTTGGAGATAATAAAGATTTAGTGATAGAGTATTACTAATTAACACATAGCTAGGAAATAAGAGATCGATTTATAACTTTTCCAATAGTATTTGTGCGTAAGTGAATAAAATGAACCCAACTGGAATTAGAACTCGGCTCTCTCATTAAGGCATCCGGCAGCAAGGCCTCTGATTTAGAGGTAGTGAGGAGCATGGGACCACCTCTGTTGTTTCCAGATCTACCCTGACCCGGGGTGGTAGCACCTGTTAGAGTCCCAACTATGGGCAAGTAGTTAACCCCTAAATTGGGGTCAAAACACTATGGAAATATAAAAACAGACTTTTATGAAATGCATACATAAGAATTTTTGAAGGAAAGATATTACCAAGAAAACGTTTTTGTAGGAAAAATGTTAACAAGAAAACATTTTTGAAGGAAAAATGTTAACAAGAAAACATTTTTGAAGGAAAAATGTTAACAAGAAAACACTTTTGAAGGAAAAATGTTACCAACAAAAAAACATTTTTGAAGGAAAAATGTTACCAACAATAATACGTTTTTTGAAGGAAAAATGTTAGCAAGAAAACGTTTTTGTAGGAAAAATGTTAACAAGAAAACATTTTTGAAGGAAAAATGTTAACAAGAAAACACTTTTGAAGGAAAAATGTTACCAACAAAAAAACATTTTTGAAGGAAAAATGTTACCAACAATAATACGTTTTTTGAAGGAAAAATGTTAGCAAGAAAACGTTTTTGTAGGAAAAATGTTAACAAGAAAACATTTTTGAAGGAAAAATGTTACAAACAAAAAAACGTTTTTGAAGGAAAAATCTTACCAACAATAATATGTTTTTTTAAGGAAAAAATTATTGCCATAATATATTTTTTCCATACTAAAACAACTAATGCTTCGTCATTAAATGATCCCCCAAGGGGTTGATAGGCCGTAAAACATACCAAACCAAACCAATCTCCGATTAAGAACTCTCAATCATGATCTGTTATATTACTGCACATCCAAACTTAGCATTTCCAAGCGGTCAGCGGTTAAACTTCGGTATCATCCGAGAACAGGTGTTTCAACGTGATATGGCCATAAGCAACATTCTACTGAAGGTCAGAAAACAAATCAGTTGGACTAGTGTACTGAAGGTCATCCGTGATTAATGATATCTCCTCAGTTTTTACGAACTGTGACAAAGCAGGCCGATGATTATAGCAACTAAAATATGTGTGATATAACTGCTTGTATTAAATTCATGTATAATAATAATAATAATAATAATAATAATAATAATAATAATAATAATATGTGTGTTTTTTCTTTTTTGTAGGTAAGTAACCTATTTTTCATTTCTGGGTTTTGCCAAAATCAAGATTAGAAAACATACAGTGGACGAGAATGTAAGTATTGAATTGTTTCCTTTTGACTCGCGCTCAAACAAAACAAAAAGAGAGGAGAAAAAATAAATCCTACTATCGCACACACTTATATAAACCATTAACACATACATACATGCACTAACATGCTTACAGGTACACACGCATACTCATTATAATTAACGACAGCAGTATCAGCGAAAGACGATCATTCGTTTAAAGGTACGGTCCACCGGCGGACGTGAAATCAAACTCTCCTATTATTTTGAAGATGAGATTCTGATCTCGAAATATTAATGAATAATAAATAGGTAATACCCAACACCTTCTTTACCTTCCTTTATTTTACTAAACGCATTGTGATAGCCTTTAAATACCGACACAAACACGAGGAGAAATATTTTAAGGCTCCTGAACTACTCAAAGTAGAGTATCTGGTAGAAAATTAAAGATTTTTAGAAAAACGTAAACAGGTAACGATTCACTCTTGAGAAACCTTTGAGGTTTGAAAAAGAAATCGCTCGACCAGCGGACGTGAGCGAGGGAAAATTTACTCGGCCTAAAATCATTTTACTTGGCCGACTTCATTTTCTTAATTGTCGCCTTGCGTGAATTGCTGACAGAAAACAAGAAATTGAAATTTTAATTAAAATTTCGAACTTGTTAGAAAGGATTTTAAGAAAACTTTAAAACAATAACAACAAAATTTGATCTTTCCTCCTAATAATAGCATAAATATTTTGATGATAAAACTTTGTTTTTATTTTTATCATTAAAAAAAATATACATGGTATGCAGTTTTTTTTTTGTTTTTTTTTTTTGGCAGTTGAGAGGAGGTATGTAAATTCGTAGTTTCTTTCTTCTGTTTGACACCAACTTCCATCTCAAAGATGATAAAAAATAACAAATCTGATTTTCTCAACCATTTTCTATTAAAAAAATTTCTTACTTGAATAATTTGTTTTTCGGTGCGTGGTTGAAAGAAGTATGCGTTTTTTTTCTTTCACATGTTCGTTTTTACTTTTCATAAGCGGGAAGGAAATATAGATGTTGAATCAAGGATAATATTTTTCCAAATGAATTTCTAAAAATCTGTGAGCGTCATTGATATGGGCAACAGAGACATTATGGCTCCACTCTGAAAGCGTTAATTAAACGAATGTTAACACTGACCGGGACGATAAAAGCGAGGTAGGAGCTTGTCAATCTAAATTCCATTTGTCAGATCTTGCTTTGATGATTGCAGGATGTTAATATCTTTTGTTCAACCACACATTTCGACGTAAATCAGGCGCTATGGATAAGACCAAAGAGTTCAATAATTTTATTATAGATTATTCTACGTAACTTGTCGATCTTTAATAGCATACTTTCTGGTTGTAAAAGGAATCAGATTTCTTTTTTCTATATTTGAAGGGACACGTTTCATTGCAAGATTTTTAATCGACCGCGGGCGAGTAAAGCAATAATCTTTAATCACCCAAATAAGTTTTTAATCGACTGAATCGATCGGGCGAGTAAAATCACAAAGGCTATATATGTATATATATAAGAAAAAAGTCAAATATATTAAAAAGCGTAAATGAATAAATAAATAATTCGGGCAATTTTTATATAAATTTTCCTGAAAACAAAAAGGATCATATGATAACATGAAAACTTTCATAAAAAATTAACCATAGGATCTTCTCTGTCATTTTTAACGAAACTTGCAGAACAATGATGTGTTTTTAAATGAGGTTAGGTGCAAGTACCAGCGCTGCTATTCAACAAACACAAAGCTCTCTACAACAAGTCATGAAAAGAAAGCAGCTACAGAAACAAAGACATCCAATACATAACAAACAACAACCCCAACAAGAAAAGTAGAAACAGAAATATATATATATATATATATATATAGCCTTTAAGATTTGAAAAAATAATCACTAGACCGGCGGTCGAGAGCGAGGAAAATTTTAATAGCCCTAAAATTATTTTACTAGACCAACTACATTTTCTTAATAGTTGCCTGAGGTAAACAGCGTGAATCGCAGACAGAAAACAAAAAATGAAATTTAATTAAAATTTCGAACGTGTTAGAAAGGATTTAACAACAAAGTTTGATCTGGTGACAGATACATTTTGGCTCCACTCTGAAAGCGTTAATTAAATGAATGTTTATACTGACTGGAACGATAAAAGCGAGACCAAAGCGTTCAATAATGTCAGTCTAAGTCATCTAATTAACTCGTGAATTTTCAATGGCATACTTTTGGGTTGTAAAAAGAATCAGATTTCTTTTTTCAATATTTGAAGGGACACGTTTCATTGCAAGATTTTTAATCGACCGCAGGCGAGTAAAGCAATAAACTCTAATCACCAAATTTCTTTTTTGTTTCTATTCACTCCCAAACCTCGCCGATGCTCGCATTTTTTGTTCATGGTATCTCAGTATCCTTCTGTAGAATCACATTTCTGTTGCTTCGAGTCTTTCCTTCACCGTTGAGGAAGTTGGCCAGATTTTGCTGCCATATTGAAGGACAAACATCACATAACAATTCTGTACGCTTTTCTTTGTTTCCAGCGAAATGTTCCTGTCTCTCAATACTCTACCCAACTTCTCGAATGTATCGTTGGCCATGACAATGCGCCTTCGAATCTCAATGTCGCAGTTTCCGCCTTCTGTTACTACATTTCCCAGGTATTCAAATTTCTGTACCTATTTTTTTTTATCATTTCACCCCAAGCAAGGCATTCCACTGCCACTATTGCGCAGGGGGTTACATAGGGGAAAGTGATGAGAAAGAGTGGTTAGATATCAAAATTATCATTGCAGTTTTCTAAGCTAGATCAGATGTCCACTTACTTTTTTCCTTTTCATTTTCATCCTCTCCAAAACCTTTTCCTTGTCTCTCTTTCCCTCTGTTTGTTCTGTGAGTATCAGATTCTCTAAGCTCTCCTTCCTCATTACATGTCCCAGAAACGTCAGCTGTCTCTATCTGATGTTAAGTATAAGTTTCCTTTTCATTTTCATCCTCTCCAAAACCTTTTCCTTGTCTCTCTTTCCCTCTATTTTTTCTGTGTGCTTCAGATTCTCTAAGCCCTCCTTACTCATTACATGTTCCAGAAACTTCAGCTGTCTCTACCTGATGTTAAGTATAAGTTTCCTTTTTATTTTCATCCTCTCCAAAACCTTTTCTTTGTCTCTCTTTCCCTCTGTTTGTTCTGTGAGTATCAGATTCTCTAAGCCCTCCCTCCTCATTACATGTCCCAGAAAATTCAGCTGTCTTTTCCTAATATTAAGTATCTGCTTCCATTTCATGTCCAGTTTCCCCAGTGACTCTCGTGTTATGTCCATGGTTTCATCAGCATCCTTCTTTAGAAACACATTTCTTTTCTTGAAGTTTTTCTTTCATCTTTGGTGAGTTTGTCCAGCATTCGCTGCCATATTGAAGGACAAGCATCACATAACAATCCAGTACTCTTTTCCTTGTTTCCGACAAATTTTCCTGTCTCTCAATACTCTACTCAACTTTTGGAATGCGCCCATAGCCCTGCCAATACGCCTTCGGATCTAAATGTCGCAGTTTTCGTCTTCTGCTTATATTTGGAACACGAAAGAAATAATGGTGATTTGAATCAGTGGAAGTACATTGATTTCTCTTAAAAAAGAGGTCTGATTTGGTGGAAGTAATGTTTGGCGCTGCGGATACGAAGATAGAACCTCTAACATCTTTATGGAATTTACAGTACACTCAGACAGAACGATCGAAGCTAATCGTCCGGACATTGGGATCAAAGACCACAAAACAGAATGTTTTCTTATTAACATGACGTTCTCTACCGGCTGTAATTTATCATTGGAGATCTTTAAACAAATCACAAAATACAAGGATCGTAAGGTGGTAATCTGAAAAACGTTTCGCATGAGGAGCACAATAATTCCAGTTATGATTGGAGCACAATCAGAATTTTACTAACTAATAAACTAATAAAAAACTTCAAGATAAGTACAAATTAATTAATAATGATACAAGGGTATATTAGTGTAATGGGAAAAACCTGAATATTTGCCGTGGAATATCGAGAGGTTTCCTATGCTTCGTTTCTGGAAAATAAGATGTTTCCGGGAAAATAACTCAGTATTTATCCGAACTTTAAGGAATGTGACAGAAGGCCAATTATTACATGGGGCTTTCCGGGCGCAAAATTTTCTATAGCTCCGCATTAGAGGGATCAGGTCTTCTCTATTTACCCAAGACAAGACTCTGCCCTTTGGGTTCCTCTACGCCCAAAGGCAGAGGTTTGAATAGCTTTTACGAAATATTCTTCTCTGACTCTGGAAAATGACCTTCCCACTATAATACTGCACCAACGATTTTGTACTCTCTAACAGCAGGAGAGTATGGGTTGAGCAGCCTGAGCCCTGTAATGAGAGCGATACTCGATTTATTGTCTAATTTGTCAATTGGAGATATAAAACATGACTTTTGGACTCTCATACTGTTGCGGATCTTCGTCGCCAATTTGTCGTGGAGTTGTTGCGAAAATTTGCCGCAAAGTTGTAATGACTGTTTGTGCCGGAAGTAAGACAGGGAACAAGAAGGTAGGTCCAAAACAGTGTATTAGTATAACCAGAAACAAGATATTCAAAGAAGTTTTAATAAATAACTAGAAATAAGTAAGTCCGAAGGTAGTATTACGCAGCTTGTTGCTTTACTATTAGCTGTAGTCAATTACTCTGTTAACTGCTCTCATTAACTTCTGTACTTGAATGCATGTAACTGCTCTTGTTGACTGCATTATTTATTAACCTTCCCACTTAAGGCAAAATGTAACAAAAGACCTTCTTTATGTGGTTTATCCGGGCCATATAGCCCAGCCAAAAATTTCTAATTTTCCTCAGACTAGACTCTAACCTTCGGCGGACCCTCGACTGGGTCAAAACACTCCGCCCGAAGGCAGTGCTCGACAGTGCGCAAGACATTTATTGGACGTAAATTCAGTATTTATTTGCCTTCCCACTTAAGGCTAAATGTGGAACAAGGCTTTTTTAATGTGGGTAATCCGGGACATATAGCCCGGCCAAACACTGACGCCTAATTTCCCCCAGACGAAACTCTAACCTTTGTGCGGAACCTCGACTTAGTTATTACTCTCTGCCCGAAGGCAGAGCGTTCGAGAGTACTCAAGGCACTTACTGGTCGTAATTGTCTTTCCACTTAAGACAAAATGTGGCACAAGTCCTTTTTAACGTTGGTTATCCGGGGCCATATAGCCTGGCCAAAGATTTCTGTTTAATTTTCCCCAGTCGAAACTCTACCCTTCGATGGAACCTCGACTGGGTCATTACTCTCCGATCGAAGGCAGAGAGTTCGACAGTGCGTAAAGCAGTAGACTGCAGTATTCAGTCGCCTTCTACACTAAGGCAAAATGTGGCACAAGGCCTCTTTAGTTTGGGTTCTCCGGGTCATATAGCCTGGCCAAAAATTCCTGTCTAATGTTTCCCAGACGATACTCTAGCCGTCGGCGTAGCCTCGACTGGGTTAATACTCTCTGCCCGAAGGTAGAAAGTTCGACAGTGCATAAGGCAGTTAACTGCTTGTTGACTGTTTTCCTAACGCAGGTAATACGTATAGCAAGAGCGAGAGTTCATTCCTCGTAGGAGGGCGCTATAAAAGATACGGAAGGCAGAGCTATAATGATGCAACTATTTCTTGAGCTTTAAATCAGTCTTCATCAATTTTATGAGGCGTTTATTAGTTTGTTTCGTCTTAAAAGTTGTTCGCATTATACTAAGGTACCTCTCTAAAGATATATTACAATCGGCTGGTACTTCTACGTCAATAAGAAAGTCCATTTTGTGTACAGATAGGAAGTGAACTCAGCAAGTATGCAATAGAAAGAGGCATAAGACAAGGATGTGTTTTCTCACTGGATCTTTTCAACTTGTACAGCAAAGCAATTATGAGAGAATTAAAACCTTTGCAAGGATTCGACATTGGCGGCCACAGTCTCAACAATATCAGATAAGGGGATGACACGATGCTGATAGCAGACACGGAAAGCAAAATGCGGGACCTTCTACAGAATTTAACAGGAGAAAGTGAAAAGAAAGGACTGAGCATAAATCTCGAGAAAACAGAATGTATGGTCATCATCAAACAGAGGAGATCGATATGCCAACTGTAAGTCAAAGAATCTAAAATAAAACAAGCAAAAAAGTTCAAATACATGGGAAGTGTTTTGACAGATACCAAATCTCAAGAAGAGACAAATGAAGTTCCTAGGACACGTAAAGAAGAAGCAGGGCCTGGAGAACATGATACTCACAGGTCGGATAAATGGAAGGAGAGACAGAAGAGAACAGCGCGAGCCGTGCTTGCTAGGTCTGAGCAAATGGTTGACGGAGCGGGGCTTAGAAGTGACACCAAAAGAAAAATTATTGAGAGCGATAAAGAACAGAGCCATGTGGAAGTCCATGATCGTCTACATCCTGAAGGGACACGGCACATGGAGAAGAAGAACTAGGACTTTGATCACGATGTCTGGACGATTAGATTTGATTGCACTGCCTGGATGTACTGTAAATGCCATAGAATTATTAGAGGTCCTCAGTACTCTGCGCCTCCTCGGCCTTACCCTCTCCTCTGATCTCAAGTGGAACCACTATATTGAATCAATAGCTAAATCAACTGCTAGGAAGGTTGGGTCACTGTGTCGGGTTAGGAACTTTTTCCCACCTAAAACCATCATGCATATATACAAATCAACCATTCGTCCGTGCATGGAGTACTGCTGCCATATATGGTCAAGTGCCCCCGCTGTTCATCTCCGGGTTCTTGACAGGCTCCAAAGGAGAATCAGTAACTTGATAAGTACCGACTTGGCGGCTCGATTACAACCACTTCCCCACCGACGAGAAGTGGCTTCCTTTTGTCTGTTCTGTAAATACTTCCATGGCTTCTGCTCGAATGAACTTGAGTTACTGGTGCCACCTCACCAGGTGTTTACTCGTGCAACCAGACTGGTAACTGGGTCTCACCCATCCACAGTTAGATCAACCAAATTCAGACAACAATTCTACTCCTGCAGCTTCTTTTCTAGCACTTCCCGCGGGAAGTGCGAGAGAAGAAGCTGCAGGAGTAGAATTGTCGTCTGCATTTGGCTAACCTGACTGTGAATGGGTGTGACCCAGTTGCCAATCTGGTTGCACGAGCAAACACCTGTTGAGGAGGTATCAGTGACTTAAGTTCGTTCGAGCAGAAGCCATGGAAGTATTTACAGAACAGACAAAGGGAGGCCACATTTTGTCAGTGGTGAAGTGGCTGTAGTCGAGCCGCCAAGTCGGTACCTATCACATTACTGATTCTCCTTTGGAGCCTGTCAAGAACACTGAGATGAACGGCAGAGGCGCCTGACCATATATGGCAGCAGTATTCCATGTATGTATCCCCCTGCACATCTGTGGCGTTATCGCCTTGCTCGGCTGATATGATTTAAACAAATATCCGTAACCAGATATAATGTTTACACCAGTTTCTTTCAGTGGCCTTCCAGTAAAAGATGTATATTTTATCGTATTATATTTTGCACACTCTGTCATGCCAAATGTTATACAAGATTGTCCCTGGATCCATCAAGAAAAGACAGCTGAAGTTTTTGAGACATGTAATGAGGAAGTAGGGCTTAAAGATCCTGATATTCACGGGAGAGATAGAGGGGAGGAGAGACAAAGGAAATCCACGCATGACATACTTGATGTACTTGATCGCATATATGGTGGAACGAGGATTAAGTGGAACAGGAGGAGATTTAATAAGAGCGACTAAGGATAGCTAGATGTGGAAGGCCATGATCACCTACGTCCTGAAGGAACACAGCACATAAAAGAAGATCATCTAATCTACATTTTGGGTTAAAACTATTTTTAAGTATCCGTGCTTGGTAATTTCTAGTTTGCAAGCATCGGTCTTGTACATCAAGAAAAAATATAACATTGCACTAAATAATGGAACCAAAGATTATTATTATTATTATTATTATTACTATTATTATTATTACTATTATTATTATTATTATCTATGTATGTGAAATATATTATTAATTACCAGCTGAAAACATGCAACACGTAGCAAGCATATAAGTCATATAATGGTTTCTTTGTTGTTATTAAGGACTGGAGAATTTTTTTTTTCTGAACAGCTAAGTGGAAACTGTCTGTGTCGGGTAATTAGTCGGTAAGTCGGCCATGAAGTACTAAAGCACTAGTCTGGACAGTTGCCAAATGCAGTCACTGCCTTAATCATGTTGGACATGTATATCAACACAGGAACAAGTGTGGCCGACATAATAAAACATGATAGGGAGGTATATCAACTTGTCATACGAAGGTTTTCGATTGGAAAGGAGAAAATGTTCTTAAGAGAAAACCAAAAAACTTGAGATTCTCAGAACAATGTTATATACATTCGTGGCGTTGAGAATTTGTGTTAAATGTTTGGACGCTTCGCCATGGTATAATTAAAGGAATGCAATTCCAGAATGCGTTAGTACGGTGTACGAGATGACTCATCATTTGTTTTGCTTTCTTTTTTTACACAGATTTTTTTTTAATTTTTTAAATTTTTTATAATCGTATCGTATCGTATCTGTGCAGAGGGGTACATAGAAGGAAAGTTATGAGAAAGAATGACAGAATGAAGGGGGTGTCAGGAAGCGGGTAAGAGAGGGATGAGAATACTGCAGAAATGAGATGAGAGCATGAGAGAGAGGATGCAAGTTACTGAGATAAGAGATGGCTATTGACTTTACATTTAAATTCCTGGAGATTGTAGCTGTCGGAGTAGCAAGTTTATGGAAGGGAATTCCACAGGCGGGAAGTGCTTGAAAAGAAGCTGGTGGAGTAGAATTTGCGTTTACATCTTATTGGTTTCACAGTAAAAAGGTGGGGCCTAGTTGTTAATCATGTGACTCGAGTAATTTCGTATATAGCGTGTTTAGCAGGATCTGGACCACCGACCTTACCTGTATCCTGTCACACGTGGTGACTATATTGAACGACTGTGAATATTTGTGAAATTGGTTATGAAATTTTCTTCTTCTTCTTCTATGTGCCCTGTCCCCTCAGAACGTAGGCGATCATGGTTCTCCACGTCTCCCTATCCATTGTGGCTCTTAGTATGTTTGCTCCTGTTGCACCTCGCAACCCCCGTTCCGTCATCCACCTGATCAGGCCCTGCAAATAAGTTATCCACTGCCTTCCTCTGACTCTTTTTCCTTCTATCTGGCCGGTCAGTATCAGGTTCTCCAAGCTCTCCTTCCTCATTGAGTGTCCCAGGAACAGTAATCTCTTCCTGATGCTCGGTATTAATTTCCTTTTTGTTGCCATTCTTTCCAGCACCTCATCGTTGCTTGCATGCTCAGTCCACGATATCCGCAGCATCCTTCTGTAGAACCACATTTCTGCTTCTTCCAGTTTTGTCCTCATTTTCGGTGATATTGTCCAGCATTCACTGCCGTATTGAAGAACTGACATCGCACAGCAACCCAGCACTCTTTTCTTTGTTTCTAGTGAAAGTTTCCTGTGTGTACTTTACTCAGCTTCTGGAACGCGTCCTTTGCCATAGGTAGAAAATCTTCCTGCAGTAGGTTGCTGTTTATTTCTGCGGTAGGTTGGTTTACAACCAAGGCAAACAAGACCAAGTTTGTCTAGCTATTCAGAAGAGATCGATTCGGACCTTTCCTAAGGATAATTTCTCTTCGGTCAGTTAGTTAAGTGCTATACGTTATACAGGCTTGGGAGATCATTTCTCTTTCGAGACATTAGTGACGAGGTAGATTTCCTCGCAGTAGATTGCCATTACTTTCTTCGGTAAACTGGTTGACAACCAAAGTCTGTCCTGCTAACCAGCTCATAGGTAGTGGCAGAGGGGATGATTTCAGACTTTCTCTAAAGTCAGTTAAAACATTTTTTTTGTAGTCAATCAAATGTCCGATATGATACACGATTCAGCTATCGTGTCTCTTTCGATTCATGCCAGATTTCCGGAGAGATGAATCTAAACTTATTTATAAATGGAACTTTGTCTGTGTGTGTATGTGTGTATGTGTGTGTGTGTGTGTGTGTGTGTCCGTTACCTATAGACTCCGAAACGGCTGAACCGATTTTTCTTGAAAATTTACACAATTGTACTATAAGCCTCTGCGAGTGTTCTTAGCTAGATTTTGTGTTGACGTAACCCTGATAGATATTAAAAATCGATAATTGAAAAAATCAGGTTATAGAAGGAGTGGTCCGATTTCAATAAAATTTGATGCACTCATAGACAAAGACATAAGAAACGATATTCAGAAGATACAAGGTTGCAGTTCTTACAATAGTGCAGAAAATCGATAATATATATATATATATATATATATATATATATATATATATATATATATATATATAAAAGTCAAGATATTTGTGTGTGTGTCTATTTATCTGCCTGTATGTCTGGATTTTTTTCAGCCCTTTTATTTTAGTTTTTGCTTCGGGTTTGGCACTAAGGAGGTATAATTGTAGTTCTTAGTCTCAGCCATGATACCATTTACTCAGAGGACTTATTTAGCCTTCAAAATTCAGTTTACGACGAAAAAAACTTATTTGATATCGATACCAGGAAATCAAAATTTGACTTACATCCATTCATTTTTCTTTCAGTCTACGGTTGGAAACAACTATTGCGTTTTAGTCTTTCGTGTCAACGTCCAAAGAGTCTGAGCTCCAGGACCATGGATTAGTTTTAAAGCTTTCATTACACCCGAGCAACGCCGGGCTATACTGCTATCGTTTTTATAGATATCGATACCAGGAAATCAAAATTTAACTTAGATCCATTTATTTTTCTTTCAGTCTACGGTTTCGCTTTAACTGGAAACTTTAACTATCGCATTTTAGTCTTTCGTGCCAACGTCCAAAAAGTCTGAGCTCCAGGACCAAAGATTAGTTTTAAAGGTTTGATTACACCCGAGCAACGCCGGACTATACTGCTAGTTTTTATATATATTTGATAGTAAGTTATTGTAAATCTGCTGCAATTCAAACTCGGCTCTTTGAGGTCCTGGGTATGATGGTAAACAGCATCCGGCAGCGAAGCATCTGATTGAGGGGTTAGGTTGTGAGGAGCATGGAACCACCTCTTAAATTCTGTTTTTTCCAGTCCACTCTGAGCCGGAGTGGTAGCACCTGTTAGACTCCCAGCTATGGGAAAACAGTTAACGCTGCAAACTGTTGTCAAAACACTATGAAATTATAAGAAATATACTTTTATAGAAAAATATACATTTTGGAAGGCAAAATATTACCAAAAATATATTTTTTAAGTAAAAAAAAATATTTCCATGAGACATTTTTGAAGAAAAAAATTCTTAACAGCGATACATTTTCGAATACAAAACTAGATGTTATCTTCAGTTTTCTAAAAAAAAAAATAAATAAATAAATAAAAATTTTCATCAAAATCTAAATCAACCTTCTCACAATAACGGAACATTAAAAAAACACATTAAAACCCCACCTTTTTGGCATTAAATAACCCACAGAGGTGATAATATGCCGTAAAACAAAACTCAAACACAAATAGGGCTCTTCAATTTCTCATTCATAGCCGTTATCCATGCTTCCAAAATAATGGTCTCTTCCATTTTGTTCCCACGGATTGATTGATTATCCTATCTTTCGGCTTTTCAACAGGTGACAGCCATTTTTAAAAGCTGAATAGAAAATATTTCTTCAAGAAATAACTTGTCATAAACGTCATTGCAATCATTTTTTTCAGTTCATTCATCATTGAGTTTACAAAGCATCTTATATTACTATTTTATTCCCTCTCGGATTACGAAAACCAAATAGACAGGAAAAAATCTAAAGTAATATCTTTGCCAACCTCCTGTTTTCGCAGACA
This sequence comes from Ascarosepion bandense, assembly GCA_037127315.1. Taxonomy (NCBI): domain Eukaryota; kingdom Metazoa; phylum Mollusca; class Cephalopoda; order Sepiida; family Sepiidae; genus Ascarosepion; species Ascarosepion bandense. Next base: position 1,300,514 of record JBBBDQ010001563.1, read on the forward strand.
TTGTTTTCACGACTTTCATCACGGACTTGAATCATTATAACGATCACCGCTTCTTCTTCTATGTGCTCTGTCCCTTCAGGACGTAGGTGATCATAGATTTCTACCCTTCCCTATCCCTGGTGGCTCTTAGCACGCCTTCTATTGTTATACCATGCAACCCTCGTTCCATCATCCACCCGATTAGATCCTTCAAATATGTTATCCGCTGCTTTCCCCTGTCTCTTTTTCCCTATATCTGGCCTGTTAGTATCAGGTTCTCCAAGCCCTCTTTCCTCGTTGCATGTCCCAGGAACTGCAGCTGTCTCTTCCTGATGCTCAGTATTAATTTCCTTTTTGTATCCATCATTTCCAAAACCTTACCATTGCTCTCATGTTCAATCCAGGATATTCACAGCATCCTTCTGTAGAACCACATCCACTAGCTCAAGAGTATAAATCTAGAATATAAATGCATAGTAACTAGCATGGCCATAAAATGAGGGATCAGTTTAAATATTGATTTTAATATAGATTTGATCCCCCATTTTATAACCACATTATAATTTCTTATAAACGGTTGGCATATATCTTCTTCTCTCTGCCCTGTCCTTTCAAAACGTAGGCGATTATGGCTTTCTACCCTCCCCTATCCCTGGTGGCTCTTAGCACGCCTTCTATTGTTACACTATGCAACCCTCGTTCCATCATCCAACTGATTAGGTCCTTCAAATATGTTATCCGCTGCTTTCCCCTATCTCTTTTTCCCTCTATCTGGCCTGTGAATATCAGGTTCTCCAAGCCCTCTTTCCTTGTTGCATATCGTAGGAACTTCATCACCGTTAGAGGTAATGAAAACATAGGAGAATGACTTTTTACGGCTGTTATCACGTCAGCCCGGCTGTATTATGAAGAACAATATTTTAATCAAACCTCTTCGATTAATATCCAGCAATTCACTATTACACCCAACACATTCTTCTTCTTCTTGCATTCACTTAAACACTGGTAACCTTGGGAAAGGTATTAATCCGTCCCTTCCCTCCGGTTATGGGTTAAATAACAAGGGTAGGACTTGGGGACCCTGCCCTTAAAATCAGATCCCAATGAATCTTGATCCTCGAAAAGAAAAAAGTATTACTAGACACAAAACTTAGATAAAAACAACAATAAATTGTTGAAAGGAAAAGGTATTACCAGCAAAAAACAAATAAAAATTTAGTTGGCAATAAATGACCCGCTGAGGGTGATATACCATTAAAAAAAAAACAAATCAATCTTCTTCTTCTTCTTCTTCTTCTTCTTCTTCTTCTTCATTATCATGTGCCATGTCAAATTAAGGACGTAGGCTATCATAAACTTCCATTTGCCTCTGTCGCTTGTCGCTCTTCATATTTTTCCTCTTGGTAATGCCCCCCTAGACCGCTTTGTGGTACAGTGGATATCGGCTCGGAACGAGAAACCGTGAAGCCGAGTTCGAATTCCAGTTGAATCCATTGTATTCACTTACGCGCAAATACCCTTGGGAAAGGTATTAATCCGTCTCTTCCTTCCAGTTATGGGTTAAATAGCAGGACAGACTGGGTTCTATAGCCTTGGTCGGCAACCAGTCTACCGCAGAAAGCAATGGCAACCTTCTGCGGGATAATCTTCTGCCCAGTCAGTCATGTCTCTTTCGAGACATGATCGCCCAATTGTGTATCACGTATGGCACTTAACTGACTTAATGCCCCTAAACTCCACTGCACCCTTCTTTTGATCAACCGCATCAAATATTTCTCGCGCTCCTTTCCCTTGTCTCCCTTTCTCTCTGTCCGTTCTCACCCCAAACTCTCCTTCATGATCACATGTCGCAGAAACCTCATCTGTCTTTTCCTGTTGTAAGTATAAGTTTTCTTTTGATTTGCAACTTCTCCAACATCTTGTCGTTGCTGACGTGTTTGGTCAATGATATCCTTAGCATTCTTCTGTAGAACCACATTTCTGCAGCCTCGAGCCTCTCCTTCATCCTTGAAGAGATCGTCTAACATTCATTGCCATACAGAAGGACAGATATCACATAGCAGTCTAGCATTATTATCTTTGTTTCTAATGAGATTTTCTTGTTGGTCAGTAATCTGTTGAGATTTTGAAATGCGTCTTTGGCCATGCCAATTCGTCTTTGGATCTCCATTCAATTCTCGCTCATAACACTTCCCAGGTATATAAATTTCTCTACTTGTTTTATTTTAGTTTCTCTGACATGTAGTTGGCATTTTGGTGTCTTCCTTTTGCTGATGTCCATATATTCAGTTTCAGCAGTGTCGTCCACGTATCATATATTTTTGAGATTTTCGCCGCCAATGACGAGTATTGGCAAAGACTGCTCTTTGGGAATTGTTTAAAGATCCTGTTATTTCCAATGTCGAATACTGGCAAGAATTCTAACTCTCTCAGAATTGTTTTGCTGTATAGATGAAAGAGATCCGGTGAGAAAACTCATCCTTGTCAGATTCCCCTTTCTATTATCCAAGTTTAAACTTCCTGATATTTCCAAACGTTCACATATCTAGATATTGACCAAAAAAGCAGTTGTGTATTGTCGACATTTTAGATATTTCTGAACGAGTTTCGAGCCCTGCATCAGTTATGATCTGACGAGCTGCAGTATGCAGAATGGAGGGCAAAATTTAAAACGTTATCTTTCTTACATTTTTCAGTGCTAGGTCCTATACGACCCCTTATTTGACTCGTAGTGGCATGCAATAAAGGAATTGACCTTCGGCATCATTAGCTATTACCAAACCTCTGTACATCACTGCGACAAGGCTATTTAAAATGATCACCTTCGGTTTTTAGGTTAAGGATTTGGTTTTGAAGCATCTAGAGGTATTGATGTTGTTGATTCTTGTTGAGAAGCCACACAAAATAATAAATAACAAAAGAAGATATGGAGATAGAAAATGTAAGTTATATTGAACAAAAATATACACCAGGTTAGTCTATTCAGGAATACTATGACTACTATTCGTAAAAAAAATATATATACAGTTTTGTCGTGAAAAAGTTAGTCCGGGTAATGAGTCTGTACCGAAAACAACTCCAACTTAATATGCACCAACGTATGGGCCAACTGAGTTCTGACGTACTCTGCCGCTCACTTTATAAGCAAGATTATATGTATACATCAGTCGAGTCCATACTTGTAACTAAGAAGTAGTGAACCCACAACAATTGGGCGAAACTATCCCTAGTACAATATACTTCATGTTCAATTTCTTTATATCCTATACTAAATTTTGGTTTAACTGATCAAGAGGGCCTAATATACAGGAAACTTTGCAGAGATATTGTTTTTACAGTATTCATCTCGGTCTTGAATAAGTGTCAATGAAACGATAACAATGATTTCTTTCACGAGTGTGATTGTGGAATTTCAAATGTGTTGTGAAGAACAGGTTTAAATCAAACCTCAACAATAATCGCCCCGTTTTGTATGGAAGGATGTGCGTTGTGGTGCATTGAATATCGGCGCGGAACGAGAAATCGGTGAGCCGAGTTCGAATTCCATCGGAATTCATTGCATTCACTTACGAGCAAATACCCTTGGGAAAGTTATTAATCCGTCTATTCCTTCCAGTTATGGGTTAAATAACAGGACAGATTGGGTTCTATAGTCTTGGCTAGCAAACAGTCTACCGCAGAAAGCAATGGCAACCTACTGCGGGATAATCTTCTGCCCAGTCAGTCATGTCTCTTTCGAGACATGATCGCCCAAGCGTGTATCACGTATGGCACTTAATTGACTGACTGATTTGTATAGAAAGCGTTTCAAATTGCGATAAAATGACTGCAAAAGGCGGAAAGGAATATGAATTTATTCCACGTAATGAAACCGAACAATGTCCCTTAATATACAGCTCCAGACACAGAAATGTAGGGCTCCAGACCTAGAAATGTACGGCTCCAGACCTAGAAATATACGGCTCCAGACTTAGAAATGTACGGCCCCAGACATAGAAATGTACGGCTCCAGACCTAGAAAGATACGGCTCCAGACGTAGAAATGTACAACTCCAGACGTAGAAATGTACAGCTCTAGACACAGAAATGTACGGCTCCAGACATAGAAATGTCTTTGTCAAGCCTATTAAATTTAGATGGCTCGAATTTCATTTGTTCGTTTATTTATTAGCACGTACAATAAATACTGTCCATACCAAATAAATAACAGCCTATTCTGTTTTGATCACTGGGATATGATTGATTTTTATTTTACGGTTTATCACCTCTTCATGGGTAAATTTTAACGCCGAAGCATAATATAAGTAATTTTTTTGAGAATATTTTTAACAGTATTTACATTATTCGGACTATTGTCCTCATCATTGTTGCCAGTTGTATGACGCTTCGGCCGTTGTACGCTCCGGCCTTCTTCAGGTGCTAGGAATTTCGAACCGAAACCTTTATTACAATCACTGGGGAATATCATTCTCATTCCTTGTGTCGTAATGCCTCGATTGGAACTCATGAGTTATCACTTTAATTAAGATTTCGGTTGGAAATTCCTAGCACCTGAAGAAGGTCGGAGTGTACAACGGCCGAAATGTCGTACAAATGTCTACAAAGATGAAAACAATAGTCCGAATAATGTAAATACTGTAAATACTACCTTATATCAGAAATATAGACAAATATCAAGCATTTTTGTTTGATAGGAGTCTTTCTATATATTCTGTACATGCGGATGACGTGGGTTCCTAACTTTCACAAGGGTATTATATTTGCGCCGCAACTAATATAATGAACTCAACTGGAATTTGAACTTCTCTCTCCGAATTCTAATTTAGAGTCGTTTTCCATTACACCATTGCACAAGCTGATGAGAAGAGACGGTAAAGCCATTTCAAGGTGCGCGTTTTGGTTTCAGTGAGGGACAGAAAGAAAGAAATGTAGAACAATGACTTTTACTATAGTTATTGTTGAACTCCGAATGTGTTGAGTAGAACAGATTTTAATCAACCCCAACAATACTCGGCTCTTTTTCTATGTAATCATGCAGTTAAGTACCCTACGTGATACACGCTTTGGATGATCATGTCTCGAAAGTGACATGACTGACTGGACAGAAGATTATCCCGCAGTAGGTTGCCATTGCTTTCTGCGGTAGACTGGTTGCCAGCCAAGACTATAAAACAAAATTTGTCCTGCCATTGAACTCATAGCTGGAGGGCGAAGAGATAGATTATATTACATTATTATATTAAGTATTATTAGTGGGAGATCAGTTTATTACGTCAAACCTATCCCCCACTTTATGCCCAGTAGAAGTTTTAATTATGTTTCAACCTATTATATTCAGTCAGTCAGTTAATTGCTCTACGTGATACACGCTTTCGGCGATCATGTCACAAAAGAGACATGACTGACTGTGCAGAAGATTATCCCGCAGTAGGTTGCCATTGCTTTCTGCGTAGACTGGATGCCAGCCAAGACTATAAAACAAAATTTTTTCCTGCCATTTAACTCATAGCTGAAGAGAGAAGAGGTAGATTATATGACATTATTATATTAAGTATAATTAGTGGGAGATCAGTTTATTACGTCATTACAATAGAAAACCTATCCCCCACTTTATGCCCATTAGAAGTTTTAATTATTTTTCCACCTATTATATTCTGTCAGTCAGTTAATTGCTTTACGTGATACACGCTTTCGGCGATCATTTCTCCAAAGAGACATGATTGACTGGGCAGAAGATTATCCCGCAGTAGGTTGCGATTGCTTTCTGTGGTAGACCAGTTGACAGCCAAGGCTATAGAACACAATTTGTTCTGCGATTTATCTCATAGCTCGAGAGAAAAGATATAAATTAACTTACATTATGATATTAAGTATAATTAGTGGGGGATCAGTTTATTACTTCATAACAATAGAAAACTGATCCCCTACTTTATGCCCAATAGAAGTTTTAATTATGTTTCCAACTATTATATAACTGGAGGGAAGGGACGGATTAATACCTTTCCCAAGAGTACCAGTGCTTAAGTGAATCCAGGGTATTCAACTGCAATTCGAACTCGGCTCACCGATTTCTCTTTCCGAGCCGATATCTACTGCGCCACAACGCACATCCGTCACTGAACGCTTACAGTTTTGTCTCTTGTTTTTCTTTTTCGAGTATCAAGATTAATGGGGATTTGTTTTTAAAGGCAGGGTCCCCAAGTTCTACCCTTGTTATTTAACCCATAACTGGAGGGAAGGGACGGATTAATACCTTTTCCAAGGTTATCAGTGCTTAAGTGAATGCAGGGTATTCAACTGGAATTCGAACTCGGCTTCCCTATTCCTCGTTCCGAGCCGATACCCCTTGCACCACACCGCGCATCCGCTTTTTATGTAAATTGTTCCAAAAAGCGGTAAAATATTTGCAAAATGACCCGAGATAAGCAGAAAGGAATGTGAGTTTATTTATGGAACTTTACATCGAAAGAATCGACCAAAGTAAGTTGATGGCACGTACGACTCAATCCATAGAAGGGCAATTGTCAAACGTATTCAGTTCGGATGATGACCTTAAAGAGACATTAACGGCTTTTAAGTCTCACCAGAAGAGTGAAAATGCAAACGTTAAGCACGTACTTTCCCTGGGAGTTTTCGTCAAAATACACAGGTACTTTAAGTAATAGTTTATTCAGACAAATAAATATATATATATATATATATATATATATATATATATATATATATATATATACTTATTTTGTTTGTACACCGGGGGTGCTGAAAATCTATCAGCTTCAGAAACATAAAATTTTGGATTAGTGGGCATTTGGAATAGATTTTAGGAAACAGAACTTAGATAGATAGATAGATAGATAGATAGATAGATAGATAGATAGATAGATACGGACAATGATTAATATGAACAAAATTTTATATATATATATATATATAGATAGATAGATAGATAGATAGATAGATAGATAGATAGATATGGACAATGATTAATCTGAACAAAATTATATATATATATATAGAGAGAGATAGATAGATAGATAGATAGATAGATAGATAGATAGATAGATATGGACAATGATTCGTATGAACAGAATTAGACAGATAGAGAGATAGATAGATAGATAGATAGATAGATAGATAGATAGATATGAACATTGATTCCTATGTACAGAATTAGATAGATAGATAGATAGATAGATAGATAGATAGATAGATAGATAGATAGATAGAAATTAAGACATATTTAATATTTAGCATACGAATACGGTGTAAAATTAAAATACTAATATCTTATCGAATCCAATTTAAATCCGACGTAATTCAAACATTTTCTTAAATAAATATTGGCAAAACATTAGAGTAAAATTGAAAATGAACAGATTAAAAGTATAAAGGAACAATAATTTTATTTAATAAAGGGCTTATTCCTTTGAAAATCATAAAGAGGTCTTTTGTAAATGACGATTCATTCGAAAATATTAAACATAAAAAACTTTAAAAGTTTAGAAAATAATTGAATTAATATGATGAAATAAATTACAAATATCTTCTTTAAAATAAAAATTACAAAAATAAATTGCTTTATAAAACCTTCATTAGAACATTTTTTTTAAATTGCTGAGACACAAAAGGTTACTAAGTGTTTTTTATCGTTTTACACCAAGTAAGGTGGTGCCGCTCCAGGTGCGCAGAGGGCTGCATAAAAGAGAGAAAGTTTCAGCAGGAGTAAAGAAAAGAGCAAGAGGAATTGGTTACAGTGGGTGTCGGATAGGGGTAGGAATACCAGTGTGAAGGCAGTTGCGAGAGTAGACTGAGAAAGGAAAAGAATAAGACACACGAGATAATGGGAAATTAACGAGAAAAGAACTGGAGTCAAGTTGACAAGAGATGGGAATTGACGTTGCATTTAAATTTTTGTAGATTGTAGCCATTAGGAAAGCAAGTATACGGAAGGCAGTTCCACAGGCAGGAAGTGTGAGAATGAAAGCTACTCTAGTAGGTTGCATTTACTTGATTTAACTGTAAAGGGTGGGACCTTGTTGCCAGTCTGTTTGTTCGAGTAAATTCGTGTGGAGGGGGCATCAGTGAGCTAAGCCCGTCGGAGCAGAAGCCATGAAAATATTTGTATAATAGACAGAGGGAATCCGCATCCCGCCGCTGAATAAGTGACTTGAGCTGCCAGGTCGGGACCGATCACGTTACAGATTCTTCTTTGGATCATGTCAAGAACCCTGAGACGAATAGCAGGGGCGCCCAAGCAGATATGACAACAGTATTCAATGCACGAACGGATGGTTGATATGTTTGTGTGCAAGATGGACTCAGGTGGGAAAAACTTCCTGGACCTACACAGTGACCCAACCTTCCTAGCAGTCGATTTAGCTATTGATTCCATGTAATTGTGCTAATTGAGGTCGGAAGAGAGGGTGAGACCGAGGAGGCGCAGTGTATTGCTTTCAGGGAGACTTGCTTAGTTCATGCCGATGATGGGTAGGAGGGACTGACTGTGGTGGTTGACAGATCGTACTTTCGTTTTAGAAACATTAAAATTTAAAAGTCATTTCTTACCCCCAGTCGAGCTTACGACCATATCACGTTGAATACACCAGTTCTTGCTCGATCACCAAAGTTAAGCAACGTTGAGCATGGTCCAGTACTTAGATGGGTGACCGCTTGGGAATACCAGGTGCTGTAAGCGTTTAGTGACGGATGTGCGTGTTGGTGCAGTGGATATCGGTTCGGAAAGAGAAATCGGTTGGCCAAGTTCGAATTCCAGTTGAATAGCCTGCATTCACTTAAGCACTGGTACCGTTGGGAGAGGTATTAATCTGGACCTTTCCCTCCAGAGACATGACTGACTGGGCAGAAGATTATCCCGCAGTAGGTCGCCATTGCTTTCTGCGGTAGACTGGTTGCCGACCAAGACTATATAACTCAATCTGTCCTGTTATTTGACTCATAGCTAGAGGCGGAAAAGATGTGTTATATTATAAAGTAGTAATTAATTGGGGGATCGGTTTCCTATTGTTATGAAGTAATAAACTGATCTCCCACTTTATGACCAGTAGAAGCCTTAATCATTATTCCAACTATTATATTCACTCAGTCAGTTAAGTGCCATACGTGAAACACGCTTGGGCGATCATATCTCGAAAGAAACATGACTGACTGGGCACAAGATTATCCCGCAGTAGGTTGCCATTGCTTTCTGCGGTAGACTGGTTGCCGACCAAGGCTATAGAACCCAATCTGTCCTGCTATTTAACCCATAACTGGAAGGAAGAGACGGATTAATACCTTTTCCAAGGGTATTTGCGCGTAAGTGAATACAATAGATTCAACTGGAATTCGAACTCGGCTCCCCGGTTTCTCGTTCCGAGCCGATATCTGCTGTACCACAACGCACGTTGTATACTTTTCTTTATTCAGATATTTTTTTGTCTCCTTTCTTTATATTCTTTGATTGAACTTCGACGATATCATAAGATTACTGACTGTAAGACGATGCGAAAATGTTGTTTCAAGCCATCTGAAAAACCCGCTGGTTGACATGATCAATCAGAAATTTCTCACAGACCTCAAACCGTTTTCTTTATGTTCATTAGACTTTAGGGTCACATAGACGTTTGATCAATATTAGACAAAACATTTGTTTGTTCTGTGTACAAGGCGAAGAGAAAATTTCATTAGCCTATGAAAACCATCAAACACTGTTGTATATAAGGTAAGCTTCAGCTTTGGTCACGAAATGTATTTTCATTTATTATAGACTCAAAAAATATCGCCTTGAAACCGACCCCTCAAAAAAAAAAAAAAAAAAAACCGCAAAAAGATTAATATACAAAAGGCAAAATGCTATAAAGTGTAGGGAATCAAAATACAGACTGCAAAACTCTAACATAATTTATCGAGCCACCTATTGTACACGGGGGTGTATTGTACACATTAAAATCGTTTTCCAGCCAATGAATCTTTACCGTCGGACAATTCAACGTGTGTAATGGTTAGAAACCTTGTCTCACTAAATTAATTCCGACTGAATAGCGAGTTCAATCTTTACTGGGTGCTCTATACTCTCGGCCTTGTGTCACCTCTAACCTACGCTTAGAGAATCATCAATGAACCGTTTATGTCCTAAGAAATACTACTTCATCGTTTTTCAAACAGTGGTTCCAGGTTCATTACTTTTAAAGAGCTATCCAATAAACAAAATAAAAGAAGTTTGCAATCAGCAATAACAATATCAAAAAAAGATGTCGTGGGGTCTACCCTTTTTCATGAGAATGGACTCTTATAAAGTACCCATATACCCCTGCTATAAGTCAGATACCGTGAGATACCGGAACATACCGGAAGATATCGAGGTTTCACGGAGATTACAGCGTTAGTAGTTCATAGTAGCTCTGAGCTCCACTCAGCCAGAAGATTATTACACCGTACTTGTCATACGTGGACGTGGACATACTAAACATACTACGGCTTCACTTCAGAGACTTGTATATATAATTCGTACTAACTCGGATTACTAACTTGCGTTCAAGTTTATATCCTTGACATTAATGTACTTATTTTTATATCTTCAATTCTGGTCGTTGTTCGTTTATTTTGTGCGGTTCCCATTCCGGGGAGACACAAAAGAAAATATCAGTGCAAAAAAATAAAATAAAGCAAGCAAACAATATATTCAAAGAAAATTAACAGAAATACGGCAAAAAGCTCAAAAACTAAGAATTGGGGTTGGCAGACAAGAGCAAGTCCAAGCAAGCGAACGGAGCGTTTTAACTTCAAGACAACACAGACCGGGACTGAGTCAGTTGAAACCGAGAACTGGTCAGTTTTTTGCCTAGTTAAAAGTCGCAGCATACATTTGTTTGCCTAGATCATCGAAGTTAAGCAACGTTGCGCCTGGTCAGTATTTAGTTGGGTGACCACTTGGGGATACCAGGTGCTGTAAGCGTTTAGTGACGGATGTGCGTTGTGGTGCGGTGGATATCGGCTCGGAAAGAGAAATCGGTGAGCCGAGTTTGAATTCCAGTTGAATACCCTGCATTCACTTAAGCACTGATACCCTTGAGAAAGGTATTAATCCGTCCCTTCCCTCCAGTTATGGGTTAAATAACAGGGTAGAACTTGGGAATACTGCGCTTAAAAACAAATCCCAATGAATCTTGATACTCGAAAAGAAAAAAGTATTACTAGACACAAAGCTTATATAAAAAAAACAATAAATTGTTGAAAGAAAAAGGTATTACCAGCAATAAATAAATAAAATTTAGTTGGCAATAAATGACCCGCCGAGGTTGATATGCCACAAAAAACCCCCCCAAAAAACAATATGTGTTTGCTTCTGTCTACAAATTGGGGAGGAGGGAAAGTGCTCTGTAGTCATTCCTTCAAAGACCGAAACCAAAACTATAACTTGACTAATTTTCTTCTTCTATTATGAACCGCATGAATACCGGACATTGGCAATGTTCCCGGTCCTGACCGGGTGTCTCGACTTCAGTCACTTTCTCACCGACTTGACGTGTTATTTTTCTAAATATGTTTTCATGGCAACAGCTCTGACAATATTTTTTCCTGGTGCCCCGACCACATGAATTTAAGCTTGAAAGCCTTCCCATAGGTATTTGTCCGTAAGTGAATCCAAGAAATTTGACTGGAATTTGGGGAGCCGAGTTCGAATTCCATTTGAATTCCTTGCATTCACTTACATTCAAATACCCTTGGGAAAGGTATTAATCCGTCTCTTCCTTCCAGTTATGGGTTAAATAACAGAACAGAAAGCAATGGCAACCTACTGCGAGATAATCTTCTGCCCAATCAGTCATGTCTCCTTTGATCACGTATGGCACTTAAGTGACTGATTGAATATAACAGTAGGAAACATAATTAAAATTTCTACTGAGCATAAAGTGGGGTGTCTGTTTTCTGTTGTTATGAAGTAATAAACTGACCCCCCACTAATTATACTAAATATAGTAATGTAATATAATCTAAATCTTCTTCCTCCAGCTATGAGTTAAATGGCAGGATAGATTGTGTTTTATAGCCTTGCCTGGCAACCAGTCTACCGCAAAAAGTAATGGCAACCTATTGCGGGATAATTTTCATCCCAGTCACTTTTTCTAGGCATGATCGCCAAAGCATGTATCTCGTATAGCATTTAACTGACTGACTGAATATAATAGTTGGAAACATAAAACTTCTACAGTGCATAAAGTGGGGATCGGTTTTCTATTGTTATGAAGTAATAAACTGATCCCCCACCAATAATACTTAATATAATAATGTAATATAATCTATTTCTTCTTCCTCCAGCTATGAGTTAAATGGCAAGATAGATTGGGTTTTTTAGCCTTGGTTGGCAACCAGTCTACCACAGAAAGCAATGACAATAATCTTCTCCGCACTCAGTCATGTCTCTTTTGAGACATGATCGCCCAAAGCGTGTGCCACTTATGCACTTAACTGACTGACTAGATTAGCGTCTAGGACTCTCGGTTTTTCCGTTGAACTAACCAAATGCAGCCGCTAATTCTATTCCAGAAGTTTCTTTTCTCGTCCTTCTCGTTGTGAAACTTCTTTCCAATTTCTTGATTACATGATTATTACAATCTTTACCCCTTCTCTTGAACTCTTTTTTTTGTTGTGTGTGTGTGTGTGTGTGTGTGTGTGTGTGTGTGTGTGTGTGTGTGTGTGTGTGTGTGTGTCAGACCTCTTCATTTCAGTCTTCGCATTCTCGTTCACTTTAGTCTACGGCTCTATCGTGTTCAATACACCGGTTCCCGTCCAATCATCGAGCCTGGTCAGTACTTAAATGGGTGACCATTTGGAAATACCAGGTGCTGTAAATGTAAGGACCAAGAATGGTCCACCGGTCCTCCAGGTTTGGAGGTTGGGTGCAGGGCTAACAACCCTGCCCCGTAAAAAACAGATTGTTACAGAAACAGCAACAAGAAGTTGCTGCCCTATGAACCATTGGGTGTGACGAATAAATGATGATTCTCTTTCCTTCCTTATAACCCTTGTTTGGGGTGAATTGATTAAAAAAAAACATGTCTCTCCAAAATTTTCTGTCCCTGGTAGCTATTGACAGCATTTTGCTTTTTACTAACTCTTTCGTACCCTCCTCCGATATCCATTCACTCGCCTGGTGGGCGTTCTTTTCCCCCGTCTCTCTCTTAACTTCAACATGTCATGAGAGTATCAAATTTTGCAAGCACTGTTTTATCATTACGTGCCCCAGAAACCTAAAAGGAACTTTCTCAAATAATGAAAAAACACATTATTGTTTTAATCATTTCACCCCAAGCAAGGCATTCCACAGCCACTATTGCTCAGTGGGTTACATAGCAGAAGGTAAAGAGAAGGAGCGGTTAGATATAGGAAATGTCAGACGGAGGGTGATAGACGGGTAAGGATATTGAGGATAAGGATTGGCTAGATTGGAAGAGTGTTTGAGAGATTGAATGCAAGTTAGTGTCTTAGGAGGTGTCTATTGACCTTACATTTAAATCCTGGAGATTGTAGCTATCGGAGAAGCAATCATGTGGAAGGGAATTCCATAGGCGGGAAGTGCGAGAAAAGAAGCTGTTGGAGTAGAAATTGCGGTTACATTTTATCGGTTTCACTGTAAAAGAGTGGGACCTAGTTGGTAATCTAGTATCTCGTGCAAATTCATACCCAGGGGACACCAGTGATCTAAGTTCGTCGGAGCATAAGCCGTGAAAGTATTTATAGAAGAGGCAAAGAGAAGCTATGTCACGCCGATGAGAGACTGACTGCAGCCGGTCTGCCAAGTCGTTATCGATTGCATTACAGATTCAATACTTCAAACAGCTGGATGACACGTGTAATAAAAAAATAATGATATTCATGTAATGAATTTTCTTACTACCTTAAAAGAAAAGGAAACTTCCACTAAAGAAAGATCTATAACAGTTAGTAGACTATACTTTCGGAAAAACTGTTTAGAAATATTTTATAAAATTCAAACGAAAGTAACGCTAACTATTCGGTTTATGCATGTCGAAAGTTGCCTCTTAAATCACTACTTTATTCCCTGTCGTAATACGAAGACCAAATAAACAAAAAATTCTAAAGTTATATTTTGGCAGGCTCTTAATTGTTTTCGCAATCCTTGTTTTAATCACGGTCTGGAATCATAATTAATATCAAACAATATATGCAAGGTAAATTAACAGTAATAAGGCAAATTAACAGTAATAAGGCAAATCAACAGTAATAAGGCAAATTAACAGTAATAAGGCAAATTAACAGTAATAAGGCAATGTAACAGTAATAAGGCAAAGCAACAGTAATAAGGCAAAGCCACAATAATAAGGCAAATCAACAGTAATAAGGCAAATTAACAGTAATAAGGCAAATTAACAGTCATAAGGCAAAGCCACAATAATAAGGCAATGCAACAGTAATAAGGCAAAGCAACAGTAACAAGGCAATGCAACAGTAATAAGGCAAATTAACAGTCATAAGGCAAAGCCACAATAATAAGGCAATGCAACAGTAATATAGCTAAAAGATCACAAACCAAAAATTGGGGTTGGCACACAAGAGCACGTTCGGACGTAGCGTTCTGAATTCAAGAAAAGACAGACCAGGATTGAGTCAGATGAAACCTAGAATTGGACACTTTTATTGCCTAAGAAAAATTCACAGCATCAATTTGTGTGCTTCTGTCTGTAAATCCTCGATTGGGCAAGTGTTTTGCTGTCTTTCCTTCAAGGATTGAAACCGAAAATCATGAACTATAGAATGGCGTTCTTCTAAAAAACTCTTCAGAAATGTTTCATAAATTTCAAACGAGAGTAACGCTAATTTTTCGGTCAATGAATGTCAAAGGTTGGCTGTATGAAAACAGATACTCCCACCATTGTAAATTTTTTTATATTTAATTCTTTTTTCAAGGATTTGCTGTATTCATAACATCGTTGCATCTTCTAAAGAAAATGACAGGATAGTAGACATACTATTATTTTTCAAAGAAACTCGAAGAAAATTAAGAACAAAAAAATATCTGAAAAAAAATTTAAAAAGTACGCTGAAAAGGCGGAGCTATGTGATTAAAATCCACAAAAAGAAGGCAAATTTGAGTTATACATCAAGCGTTAAAATAACAAATAATCGGCTTTTGAAATTAAATGAGTCTCTCTCATTTCGAGATGAAAAAAAAACAATGCGGTGTTTGTGATATTTTAAAAATAATTTCCTTCGTTGGTTCAGGAAAATTAAATCCGGTCGCCTTTTGATAATGAAGCGTAGCGCTCGAAGTGGTATGAAAACGAATTTGCGTTTTTTATCAACTCGAATCAGCATTAGAACGAAGATTAAGATCCAAAAAGAACCAAAGTCTTCTTAGAATCAAAGGAATAACGGACATCATAGGGCAGACGGAAGAGGGAACAGTCAGACAGGCTGGAATTTAGAAAAAAATCCGACGGAATGATGCTACAAAGCTTTATTGAGGAGAGAGAAAATTAAAGGAACAAAAGATAGACATAGATAGATAGATAGATAGATAGATAGATAGATAGATAGATAGATAGATAGATAGATAGATAGATAACGTTGAGATTAAAAACGATAGATACATAGAGATATACATATAAACTAAGATTGATAGATGATAGATATAAAGAGATATATAAGCTAGATATCTAGATAGATAGGCATCATGATAGATAGATAGATAGATAGATAATGAAGAGACTGAGATGAGATAGATAGATAGATAGATAGATAGATAGATAGATAATGAAGAGACTGAGATAGATAGATAGATAGATAGATAGATAGATAGATAGATAGATATGACATTATGAGCTAGAGATAGGTACAAGTTGCGATTGATAAATTGCCCCTATTTTAAATATTTATTTCACACATGCGTGTTTTTTAATATTGTCTCACAGTATAGTAGGATCAATTGGGCGCCGTCTGTGAAAAAAAGAGAACCATGACGAAATTCTCTCTGCCAGAAATTTGGGAATGCGTGCTGTACTGCTTGGCATTCGCACCGGAAGCTCTAGTGCGAACATTTCAGTATGTTTGGGTGTCAATCTGAAGACAGTTTAGCGCTTTCCGAAAGATTTGGATGAGTCTAATAGTCATTACAAAGGGTTTGGTAGTGATCTCTAGTGACGTCGACATTCAACCTTTGTTCGTCTTCTCACAGGGCCGCTGACTCAAAACGACAACTTACATCAAGTGTCTGCTAGAAGACCCTATGTATTGCAACAGCATTCTGCACCATGCCACAAAAGCAAGAGTATCCCGTCATGACAATATTTGCGACAACATCTCTAATAACTCTAGCCACTTAACTCCTCAGACTTCAACCCACTTGAATATTGTGCGTGATGTGCAGTTGAAACAAAATGAACTAAAGGCAAGGGTTATGGCAGCATTCCCCAACTTAAACAAGGACACTGTCCAGAAGACATGTAGCAGATTCTAAAGTTGTCTGGAAGCATCGGTTAAAACCAATGGTGATTTTATTTAACAGATTTTCTTTTTATTATTTCAAGATATGTTTGTTTAATTTTGGTAAATATGTCTGTTAAAATAAGATTTTTTTACAGTATTTACATTAGTCGGACTATATTCCTCATTTTTGTTGTCATTTGTACGACGTTTCGGCCTTTGTACGCTCCGGCCTTCTTCAGTTGCTAGGGATTTCGAACCGAACCCTTTATTACAATCACTGGGGTATATCACCCTCATTTCTTCCTTCCTTCCTCGATTGGAAGTCATGAGTTATCTCCCTCTAACCCTGCAAGTTACTTGTTCATCACTGCTGTAGCCTGGTGACTCATAACTCTAAGCGCCAATTCAGGAACAAAGTGTTCGATTCGAAATTCTTACACCTGAAGAAGGCCGAAACGACAACACAAATTACAAAAGAAAAAACTGAATCTTTCTACACCATGCTAGATTATGCCAATGCACAGTTCCATTCAAAAAATGTCAGAATAATCAGAAGTTGGCATTATACCGGATAAAGACACAAGAAAATGTGTTATGGGATACTACCAGATATCTGAAAGAATTCTGATAGTTAAACTGAAAGGGAGGCCTCCCAATATATCGGTTATAGTGGCACCGACAACTCAAAGTACACAAAAAGAAATCGAATCCTTCTCCTAAGGAGTAGAAGGATTCGATTTCTTCTAGACAACACCAAGGCAAATCACAAGAAATCAGAATTATCATGGGAGATCTGAATGGCAGAGTTGGCGAAGAGAGAGAAGGTGAAACGGTCGGCAAGTTCGGCCTAGGACACCGCAATACCCATGGTGAGAAATGGATCCAATGACGCTCAGCGAATAACCTGATACTAACCAACACCTACTTCCAAGATCACCCGAGAAGACTATAGATATGAAGGAGTCCAGGAGGAGAAATTAAGAACCAAATTGATTATATTATTATCAAAAAGAGGTTCAGAAACACGGTTCTTCACTGCAAAGCCTACCCAAGTGCTGACTGCAGAAGCGACCACCTTCCTGTCATATAGAAACTAAGGATAACACTAAGAAGATTAAAGAAACCTAACAGAGCCCAGAGACTGCAGCACACCTTGTGAATTACCCAAATCTGTATACGGAGAGCATAAAAACGAAATACAAAGGACAAATTGAAAACGGAAGCTCAAAATGAGACGCGTTAAACGTAGCTCTAGTAACATCAGGAACGACATTATCTCAAAGGAAAAAAGCATCCTGAACAACAACGAGGGGCTCACTGAAGAAATTATTGATCCGATGCAAAAGAGACAGAAAACAACGCCAAGATATGGAACAGAATGCAAGAAACTACACAGGGAAATAAGGAGCGAATGTAGACAATCTCAAGAAAGATGGCTCAACGACAAATGAACCAAAGCAAAGAGACTGAGCACGACAGGTATGCATTAAAAAAACGACCTAACAGAACAAAAGATCTGCTCAGCAACAGGATGTATAAGGAAAGCAAAGGACGGTACACTCACACTAGAAAAAGAAAAAATACTTCAGAGATAGAAATAATATATTGGTGATCTCTTCTACCACAAGGGTGAGCAACCAACAATTCACAACAATACGGATGAGCCAAAAGTATAATCAGCAATGGCCAAATTGAACAGAAAAAAGGCAGCAGGATCCGACGGGATTGTAATAGAGAGGTTGATGTACTTAAAAAGCTTTGGCGTAGACGGGCTCACAGAAATAATAAACGAAAAATACTGGAGGAAATAAGCAAATCAATTTGCATAACACTACGTAATTAGTTAGGTGCAAAGAATTGTGAACTCCACCGAATAAACAGTTTCAGAAGCCACATAACAAAACTCATCATCCAGGTTCTGATGAACAGAGCGCGCAGCAGAATCGGCCCAAAGAATTGAGAAGAACAATGTGGATTTGTTAAAGATACGGGAATCAGGAATGTGATATTCATGTTCAGAATGTTATCAGAAAGAGCAATACAAATGCAGCAGGACCCTTTTCCGTGCTTTATAGAGTTCGCAAAGTACGCCACAAAGACCTGAATGAAATCCTCGAGAGCCTTGATATTTTTGGAAAAGACGTTACGATAATCAAGAATCTATATTGGTAGCAAACTGCTTGCGTACGAATAAGCAGTGAATTTAGCAGGTATACAAAAATAGAAAATAGAACAAAAATAGAAAGGTGTAAGACAATGATGTGCTTTCTCGCCGGATCTATTCAATATATTCAGCAAAACAATTACGAAAGAAATTGAAAGTCATGCCGCGATTCATCAATGGCGCTTCACAATCTCAACAATATAAGATATGTGGATGGCACGGGGCCGTTAGCAGATACAGAAATGAAAATGCAGGACGGTCTACAGAAGGTAACAAAAAAAGCTAGAAGAAAGGACTGAGGATAAACGTAAAATAGAAAATGAATGTATGGTCATCAGCAAAAAGAAGACTCCAATATGTCAACTACAAGTCAGAGGACTTAAAATAAAATAAGTAAAGAAATTTAAATACCTGTAAAGTGTTCTAATAGAAGATGGAAAAAGCGACATTGAGAACGAAAAACGCATTGGCAGGACCAAAGACGCATTTCAGTAGTTATCCAGAGTACTGAAAGACAGGAAAATTTCACTAGAAACAAAAAAAGTAGTGATGGATTGCTTTGTGATATCAGTTCTTCTGTATTGAACAGAATGTCAGACTAACTTATCAAAGATTGGCAGAGCACGTGAGCAACGACGAGGTGTAGAAGACGATGCAAACCAGAAAGAAACTCATTATCAGAAAAAGAGAGATGATGTCCCTGCGACACGTAATGAGAAAGAAGGGCCTGGAGAATTTAATACTCACAGGACGGACAGAGAGAAAGATCGGCTGATGAAACTGGACTTGATAAGCCTGAGCAAATGGATGGAGGAGCAAGGTTTGGGGAGAGATACCAGGATGAAATTTATTGAGACCGACAAGAGATAGAGTCAAGTGGAAGTCCATAACCGCCTTCGTTCTGAAGGGACACGGCATATGAAGAAGATTTCTTCTAAATTCAGAACTTACAGATCGTTTTCGTGCAAGCAGCCAGTAAAAGAAAAAATGTCCATATCGACCACACCTACTTGCCATCCGAATGATGCGACCTGAAATGTCAAAATAATCACTGTTTTGCAATTTGTTGTCATTTACAGCGACGTTTGTCATTTTAATAACGTGCCTAAGTGGTGTGGCCTTTCAACCAAGTGGCATAGACGAAGTTAATGTTTACATAGCAAACTCAAAAAAAGAAATATTTAAACAGAATGTAAAACATACATGTTGCAGTCCTGGAGTAGACAGACTGCAGAAAAAAAGGTACACTTAAAAGTTATATTAGTGGTAGTGAACTTAAATAGGAAATATAATTAGCGTTGAGTGATTTTGACTTTCAATATTACAAGGTTTGAAGACAGATGACTCCTGAGGAGAAAATATAGCAAAAAATAATTTTTACTGAGACATCTACAGAAATTGCATGATAGACTATTTTCCTAATTTATTTTTCTATATTGGTTCTAACTTAAATTGCACTTAAATTAATGTTTTTCGATTTTATTCATCTTTTAGTATTTCCTTTTCTTTCAATAAAATAACAATAAAATAAAGAGCATTAAAAAATCAATACCAAATAAAGACAGTGTGATCAAACATGACACTGTTTTCTTTAGACAACGCTGTAATTATATTCACCCCTGTTTGGTTAGTACATTTGTTTTTCAATTTACAAAATTATTCTTGTAAATAAATAATCCACTGCATTTTAATAAAGATCATTGCTTATTTATTTGCATATATATATATATATATATATATATATATATATATATATATATATATATATCCGAGTGAGTACAGAAAGAAGAAAGAATTTTTTCACCGTCCAAAACATTAATTTAAAACAGTGCTCGATATATAATGTATAGAGCTGTGAATATTTATTATAAATTATGTTTTAGAACATGTACATAATATTTTCTATATATGTCCTCTACAATCAAATGGTTGTTTCGATATTGGGTATCGAACGTCTCCTCAGGAGGAATGAGCAAGAACTGAAATCATCGCCACCTATATTTGGTTCATTGTTATTGTGAGGTTGGCTGGGGTTATTGATAATAAAGGGAACATGTCTTCCGTGTTGACCGTTAGACTTTAGAAGAACTTAGTGTGTGAAGTTAAATGGTTGATTAATGGCATAGCTGTTAGAATGTACATTTTTATTGCTCGGGTATATCTTTTGGTTAGAATTTCGAAGAACGTAGTGTGTGAAGGTTGATTACTTGGTCAGTTGTGGGTGTGTGTGCGGGGGGGTTTGTGATTAGGGAACCCATCTTGTTTGTTGAACTTAAGAATTTTTAGGACGGTGGCGTGGTTAGCTAGTGTTTGATTAATGAGTGTATGTTATTACTAGATAAATCTTATGTATTCTCTTTTATCTAGTGGCCAGGCTGTGTCCCATGGGCTTCCTTAGATGGACATGATACGGGTGGGATGTTTGTACGGAGTATTTTTTGAGTATGATATAATTAATCTGAAATAGTATATTTAATCTTAATTTTGAATATAGGAAATTGATTCTTTTTCGAGTTTTGGAGCCATTCTTTTCATTTAATTTTGATTTTTTCGGTACGGAATATTTTTGTATTTAAGTAAGGTTTTACGGGTAGATTAGTAAACTTTGCTTTAGAGTTTAGTAATTTGATCTTTTTTATAGAATTTTTTATTTTTATTTTTATTTTTATTTTTATTTTTATTTTAGCGGGATAGAGGTGTTTATTCAAGTGTGGAATATTTTTGTATTTAGACGAAGTTATGCATAAAAAATCTAAAATTGTATTTTTTTAGAAGGTAAATGCAAATTTGTATTTTATCAGTTTTAATTTTTATATTTAATATTAATTTTGAATTTAGAGGATCGATTTTTCTTTAATTGTTATTTTTTTTTATAAAAGAATAATCAAAATGCATAACACCAAAATATTAAAAGCACACAGCAAAAACACAATTGCCGCTAATATATTACTATTATGTTAGTTGTAGGAGATATTTTTATCCCACCCTCTATATCATTCATAATTATTTCTATTTGTTGCGATATATTTCACCATTTCCATAGAATATTTTAAAAGCATTTCGCCTTTGGTTTCAATAAAATTAGGAAATTATATATTTTCTGAAAACATCATGTTAACTTTTCAACAAAAATCCTCATACAGATTACTGTCTATGAAAAAATGGAACCTTATTAAATATTGAAATTATTTATCATATAAAAACTTAGATTTTAAACATCATTCCACGTATTGAATCTTCTTAGGGCGTTTCCTAATTTGAGAAAAGAATATTTTTTATATATTCTGTTTTTAGGATTTTTATCTGTTTTTTTTTATTTTCTTGGACTAACATGGCAATCTGGTACTGCCCTTATATAAAACTAAAACAAGTAATTCCAAATAATAATATTGATACTACTAACTATAACAAAAACAAAAACAACAACAACAACATTAATAATAAAATGCTGTTAAATAAATATTAGAAATATTTGTCATACAAAATAAAACTTAAATTTTAAAGGTCATTCCATTTATTAAAAGTTCTTAGGATATTTCCTTATCTGAGAATAGGATATGTTCGATTTAAACCTGCTTTTTCTTTTAGGATTTATCTTTTTCTTTTAATTTCGTAGGACTATTTTTATAATCATATCGCCTCAAGCAAAGTATTTTACTGCAACTGTTTTGCAGGGGATTACATAGGAGAAAACTATGAGAAAGGGTGACAGGTTATAGGAGGTGTCAGGAAATGGGTAAGAGAAGGATGAGAATACTGATGAGAGTGGAGTGGACGGAGAAGGGAGCATGAGAGAGAGATTTTAGGTTAATGAGATGGGAGATGACTATTGACTTTACATTTAAATTCTTGGAGATAGTAGCTGGCAGGAAAGCAAAATAAATGAAAAAGAATTTCACAGGCGGGAAGTGCGAGAAAAGAAGCTGTTGGAGTAGAATTTACGTTTGCAATTTATTGGTTTCAAAGTGAAAGGGTGGAACCCAGTTGCCAATCTTGTGGCTCGAGTAAATTTATATATAGGGGTACCAGTGAGCTAAGTTCGTCGGATCAGGATCCGTGAAAGTATTTGTAGAAGAGACACAGGGAAGCCGCATTGCGCCGGTAAAAATGTGACTGTATCTGAGCTGCCAAGTTGGGATCAATCACATTAATGATTCCCCGTTGGATTTTGTCAAGGACACCTAAAAAGAAAACTGGCGTTGTCCGTACATTACATATAAATAAAACAAGCAATTTAAAATACTACTACTACTACTACTACTACTACTACTAATAATAATAATAATAATAATAATAATAATAAATCAATTGGAATTCAGAAGATGTAAAATCGCAGAATACATATAATCTACATTGTTAATGGTGAAAAAAGTTAAAGCTTGCACTTATGAATACACTTGCAGTATAGCCCGGCGTTGCTCGGGTGTAATGAAAGCTTTAAAACTAATCCATGGTCCTGGAGCTCAGACTCTTTGGCCGTTGGCACGAAAGACTAAAGAGCAATAAATGAATGGATGTAAGTCAAATTTTGATTTCCTGGTATCGATATCAAATAAGTGTTTTTGTCGTAAACTGAATTTTGAAGGCTAAATAAATCCTCTGAGTAAATGGTATCATGGCTGAGACTAAGAACCTACTTAGAGCCAAACCCGAAGTAAAAACTAAAATCAAAGGGCTGAAAAAATACAGACATACAGGCAGATAAACAGACACACACACAAACATCTTGCCTTTTATCTATATATATTATCGATTTTCTGCACTATTGTAAGAACTGCAACCTTGAAACTTCTGAATATCGTTTCTTATGTCTTCGTCTATGAGTGTATGAAATTTGATTAAAATCGGACCACTCCTTCTATAACCCGATTTTTTCGATTTTCGATTTTTGATATTTATCGGGGGTACCTCGACACAAAACCTAGCTAAGAACACTCGCAGACGCTTATAGTACAACTGTTTAAATTTTCAAGAAAATCGTTTCAACCGTTTTGGAGTCTATAGGTAACGG
This sequence comes from Ascarosepion bandense, assembly GCA_037127315.1. Lineage (NCBI taxonomy): Eukaryota > Metazoa > Mollusca > Cephalopoda > Sepiida > Sepiidae > Ascarosepion > Ascarosepion bandense. The sequence continues at coordinate 1,324,114 of JBBBDQ010001563.1, forward strand.
ACACACGGACACACACACACACACACACACACACACACACACACACACACACACACACACACACACAGACAAAGTTCCATTTATAAATAAGTTTACATCATATACCCACAGCCATGTTTTTATCAATGTGAAAGGTTATAGAATTTTTCGCGCAACATAGTCTCATAGACTCACAGAACTTGACATATTCTCCAATGATTTCTTCTACATATTTTAAAAATTCATGTAGGATTTTACTGAATTTTGCGCCTTTGACACATTTTTAGTTTTACAAACTTTCCGTGCAATATGTGCAAACATTTCATTTACATATAATTGTTATCATCTGTGAATAAACATACACCGCTTAATGAATGTTTACACAACCAACACACAGACAATACGCAATCATATGACATCATACAATTAGGAAAATTTTATTATGGATATGTTAGTTATATATTGAAACTACTGTATCAAAACTCATGATCTTTTTTTTAGTAATCATCTTGAGGATCCTGTTGAAAGTTGGAGGTAGCTCATAAAACAAACAACTATATTCTTAAATAAATCAATAAATAAAAAATAATGAACATAATTTGATTGCGACAAACATAACGTCAAAATATTTCTAAACCCTGTTTATTTATTTTTAAAATACGCACTAATAATAATAATAATAATAATAATAATAATAATAATAATAATAACTATTATAATTTTACTATTATAATTTAACTATTATAATTTACTTAAAAACAAAACAAAACAAGAAAATAAATTAAGTCCGATGAAAAACAATTTATATGGTATTATTTTATAGAAAGTCTACGTATTTATTGATATATTTATTTTTATTTATCTACTGATTTAATTTATCTTATTCTGATAACCCTATTTTTGACCAGCGACTTTATTGAAAAAATGAATGATAGAGTGGACGAACAAATTATTACATTTTTTTTTCTTTTCCCTTGATCGACCGTTACGCCCAAGTATGTTTGTTTTTTGTTTTTTTCAACCAGCGTCTCTCTATTTGAATTCTTCCTTTTCTCAATATGAAATTCTGTTTTAATATAAACAGGATTTTTTTTTATGAAATTCTGTTTTATTTTAATTAATTTATCTATTTGCTCTTTAAATGAACCTAAATAAAATCATCCGTATTATATTTCCTTTAGCTGTCGATATTTCACAAATTTTTTTTTTTTTAACAAAATACTCTAGTACTGATGTGTTATTTCGTTGAGCCGTTGCTAGGCCAAAGTTTTTTTTTTTTTTTTTTTAACCAGCGTCTTTCTCCTTGAATTCCAATCGCGTATATGTCAGATGTTGCTTGGCAGCCCATTTAGGAGAAGGAAAACTCCGAATAACAACCCGCAACTCAAGGTGTTAATCGTGCCGAGGAGTGAATGGCTACTGCGTTATGAGGTCACAAACGATCCCTTACAGGCTTCGGGGCCCTGTTTGTAAAAGACCGTTACCCAACGTGCCGAGCAACTTTGGGTGGACTTTTGGACCCGTGCGTCACTCGTGGGAAAAACATGAAAAATACAAATAGAAATAAAAAGTCCAGTATGGCTCTTCCAGTGGATAAACAGGGAGCCCGTCCTTCAGGAGGGAACCTACCTGAAGTCGAAAAATCTGCCATAGGAACAAACTCCTACACAAAGAATGAATCTTCAGGTCCCCACAACCAGGATAATCCTAACGTTGGTCCTGAAAATTCACCAGCTAGATCTACAACCGTATATTTAAAGAAAGAAAAAATAAAATGGTCTCGTGAGGAGTACAAAGTCGTTATGACTGCATTTCATGAAGCGTTACTCAATCCTCAAAAAAATGTGACTCGCCAAACATATGACATTTGGCGTGAAAAAGTTGGTCAAGCAAATAGAAAGTATATTGACGAAAATAAATTAGCCAATGTACGTAGGTACATTATTCGTAATAACCGACTGACAGAGGCTGAAATCAATGAAATTAAAAGAATTGTAACAAGAAGAGACGAATCAACAAATTATGAAAAGAAACCGGAATCAGAAATAAAAAGTAATAACATCAAACAAGCCACAGGTCATAATGTAGAAACCGTGAAACACGCAAATCACTGCGAAGATAATGCTGTAAATAACAAAGTGCTGGAAAGGTGTGATCTGACTCAGTTAAAAGACAAAAATAAAACGAGTTCAGAACACATCGAAGATAATTATTTGACGGAAAATAAAAACAATATACAGGAAGCCAAGATAGAAATAAAAAACCATCTAAGTCAAATACAAAATATTACAATGGAGGAACGTGAACAGCTCCCAAAATTACTACCAACAAAACATAACCTCCGTAGTCTACAACTACAATGCAGCACTGAAATCAATACTGGATGAAGACCCTCTAACAATTCTTAACGAAATAATATATGCATCAGCAACAGAAGCAACAAAAAAATTAAATATCAAAATAAAAACAAGGCAGTCTCGTAGACGTGAAGTTCCACCTTGGAAAAGAAAAATAGAAAAAGAAATAGAACAACTTAGAAGTGAATTATCAATATTGGATGAACTGAGTAGAGGAATAAATGTAAGAACTAGGAAAAGCAGAAGAGCCGTAAAAAAATATAACATCAAGAATGAAAATGACGTCTTATCAAATAAAGAAAAAATAAAGCAAAAAATCCAACTGAAGGCTCAAAGAATAAGACGCTATGAAAAAAGAGCAAGATTTTACAGAGAAAACAAGATTTTTCAGACTGATACAAAGAGATTTTACAGGGAAATAGGTAAAAAAGAATTGAAGTGACAGTACCCACCAGAATGGAAGAAGTCACACAGTTCTGGGAAAAGATATGGGCTTGCCCTAAAGAACTTAGCAGGGAAGTACATTGGATTACGCAAGAGGCAGAACGAATGAAAAATAAACCCGAACAGACATGGTCTGGAATTACAGAAGATGATGTTAAATATGCACTAAAAAAAACACACAATTGGAAATTCCCAGGCATAGATAAAATTCCTAACTTTTGGCTATATTATTTAAGTGCATCACATAAAAATCTAGCCAAAGAACTTCAAGGAATGGTTGACGATCCCACTAAAATTCCTGCATGGTTGACAAAAGGAATTACATTTCTTCTACCCAAGAATGGTGACACAAAAAATCCGAAAAACTACAGACCAATTACATGTCTTCCGACAAAATATAAACTATTAACATCTATTTTAACAAAGCAGACATATTTATTCTTAGAAAGAAATGACTTGTTACCGCTTGAACAAAAAGGGTGCAAACGTGGCTGTTATGGTTGTAAAGACCAATTGCTGATTAACAAAATGATCCTGGAAAACTGCTACAGTACAAAGAAAAATCTTAGTACAGCCTGGATAGACTATCGAAAGGCATTCGATAGTGTGCCACATGACTGGATTTTAAAGACTTTAAATATATACAAGATATCGCCCGTCATCATCAATTTCATCAAACAGTGCATGTCTATATGGAAAACAACCCTTTACCTCAATCATATAAATGGAACCTATAAGTCTGATGAAATAAACATCAAAAGCGGTATATTTCAAGGTGATTCTTTATCTCCCTTACTATTCTGCATATCATTAATAGCACTAACCAGTCAACTTAATAAGACAGAATGTGGTTATAAAATAGGACAAAAGAAAATAAGCCATCTATTTTACATGGATGACTTGAAGTTATATGCTAAGAATGATAATGAACTGGACGGTCTTCTGCAAACTGTAAAATGCCTCAGCGAAGACATTGGAATGAAATTTAATTTGAATAAATGTGCACCGGTTACAGAAATAGAAGATGTAACCATTCTATGGGATTACACCATCTACACAGACAGAAAAATTGAAGCAAACAGGCCAGACATTATTGTTAAAAACGAGAAAGAGAAAACTTGTCTATTAATTGATATGGCTTGTCCAGCGGATTGTAACATAGCAATCAAGGAATTTGAAAAACTGTCAAAATATAAAGACCTGGAAATTGAAATAGGAAAAATGTGGAAATTGAAAACAAGAGTTGTGCCAGTGATAGTAGGTGCACTTGGAATTATAAAAAACGGAACAAAACAACACATTGAAAGAATCCCTGGAAACCCCAGCTTAAGAGATATACAAAAAATTGTCTTATTAAGTACAGCCCACACACTAAGGAAAACTTTATCTATGTAATGCTGGAGGGGATGATAGGGAAGATAGAAAAACATGAAATGGAGCCATAACAACACGCCACTACCTGCCTTAGGTCTCCCCGCAGACTTGGTTGGTAGTGAGACCAAAGCAGAAATCGAAATATGATGAAAAATGACAACATAATAATAATAATAATAATAATAATAATAATAATAATAATAATAATAATAATAAACCAGACAGAAAAACAAACAAACTTGCCAATTAATTGATATAGCGGATTGTAATATAAATAATTTTCATTAAAATCTGACTAAATAAACCTTCTCACTAAAACCGAACATTAAAATATAAACTACATTTAAACTCCACTTTTTTGGCATTAAATAACCCACAGAAGTTCATATGCCATTAAACAAATCTCAAGCTCAAACAAGTGATGTTATGGGAGTTAGCAGAACAAATCATGAATTGTAGCTATTGCAAGGCACCACTAGGTGCCTTAAGTCGTCCTGCTGATTTGTTAAGTAGTGTGACCATAGCAGAAATTAATATAATAATAATAATAATAATAATAATATGCAAACACTATGGAAAATATGTAAACAAACACTGGTATGAACATCACCCAGCACCGGTTAGTAGATGTCACTATTCTATGGTATTACACCATCTACACAGACAGAAAAATTGAAGCAAATAGGCCGGATATTATTGTTAAAAACCAGAAAGAGAAAACTTGTCTGTCGATTGACATGGCTTGTCCAGCGGATTGTAACATAGCAATCAAGGAATTTGAAACACTGTCAAAATATAAAGACCTGGAAATTGAAATAGAAAAAAATGTCGAAATTGGAAACAAGAATCGTGCCAGTGATAGTAGGTGCCCTTGGAATGATAAAAAATGGAACAAAACAACACATTGAAAGGATCCCTGGAAACCCCAGCTTAAGAGATATACAAAACATTATCTTGTTAAGTACAACCCACACACTAAGGAAAACTTTGTCTATATAACCCTAGGGATAGAGATAGAACAAACATGAAATGGAGCCATAACAACACACCGCGACCTGCCTTAGGTCTTCCCGCAAAATTGGTAAATAGTGTGACTATAGCAGAAATCAAAATATGATGAAAAATAACAATAATAATAATATGCAGAACGTGCTAATAAATCCAGTGTTTATAAAGTTAATACTCACTGATGTCTATGTGCAACTTGATTAAAGTCTGAAACTGAAGGCTCTATTCTTGTAGCGCATGACCAACATCTTTTCAATATGAACTTTCAGGCAAGTATTATACATAATAATGTTTTCCAAAATGCAGGTTCTGTCATACATACCAAAAAACAATAGATCGTCTAATCTCAGGTCGTCTTCTACTTGCCCCAAATGAATATAAAAATCGTCCCGATAGAATTCGGAAATATTGGACTATGTGCAAACACTATAGAAAATATGTAAACAAACACTGGTATTAACATCATCCAGCACCGGTTACAGAAATAGAAGATGTCACCATTCTATGGGATTACACCATCTACACAGACAGAAAAATTGAAGCAAATAGGCCGGATATTATTGTTAAAAACCAGAAAGAAAAAACTTGCCTATTAATTGATATGGCTTGTCCAGCGGATTGTAACATAGCAACCAAGGAATTCGAAAAACTGTCAAAATATAAAGACCTGGAAACTGAATTAGAAAAAAAAATGTCGAAATTGAAATCAAGAATCGTGCCAGTGATAGTAGGTACACTTAGAATGATAAAAAATGGAACAAAACAACACATTGAAAGAATCCCTGGAAACCCCAGCTTAAGAGATATAGAAAAAATTGTCTTATTAAGTACAGCCCACAGACTAAAGAGAACTTTGTCTATGTAAGGCTAGGGATGATTGGTAAGATAGAAAAAACATGAAATGGAGCCATAATAACATACCACCACCTGCCTTAGGTTTTCCACCAGACTTGGTAAGTAGTGCGACCATAGCAGAAATCGAAATATGATGAAAAATGACATAATAATAATAATAATAATAATAATAATAATAATAATAATAACCAGAGATCACAATCAAGATATTAATGTAAGAGTTCCTGCAAACTGTAATATATATTTGAAGATCTTCAAAAAATATAAAAATGTAAGAATCTTGAAAACAGTGGCGCATGAGAACATCAATAATTTCAGTTGTAGATGATACCTCGGATTTTTTAGAAAATGGTACGATAGACTCATCGAAGAAATATCTAGTGTTCAGATCTGTGTTATAGAAATGCAAAAAAGTTGCTCTCATGAGTACAGATCACACCTTACGAAGAACATTATCAATTTAAAATGTGTTTGATGATAGGTTGACTTTTGTTTTTTGTTGTTGTTTTTTTTACAAAAATGTTCAGAGAAATATGTCAAGTAGTCATTTCTCACTGGAAAGAAATGTGTATACAACAGAGATAAAAAAACGTCATTTTATTTAGTTTAACAATTATCATTGCAATTTAGTTTAATATTGTCACTGAGTCAAGTGCTATAGGTGATAATATGTTGGGCGATCATGTCCCTAAAGATACATAACTGACTGGGCTGAAAATTTTTCCGCTTAATGTTGCCACTATTTTCTGCGGTAGACTGGTTGCCAAATAAGGCTATAGAGCTCAATATGTTCTACAATTTAATCCATAGCTTAATTTAATTAATAGCTTAAGTGACGTATTTGCGTATAAGTGAATGTAAGGAATTCTGCGAGAATTCGAACTTGGTTCTCCGATTTCTCGTTCCAACCTGATAACCACTGCACAAAAACAACTTGCATCCAACACATCTTGTTACTCACTCAGTCAATTAAGGCTATACACGCCTTGGGCAATCATAACTGGAAAAAGACATGACTGATTGGGCCGAAGATTATCCCGCAGCAGGTTGCCATTGCTTTCTGCGGTACACTGGTTGCCAGCCAAGGTTATAGAACCCAATCTGTCCTGCCATTTAACTCATAGCGGTAGGGAGAAGAGATAGGTTATATTTCATTATTATATTAAGTATAATTAGTGAGGGATCAGTTTATTACTTCACAATAATAGAAAACCGATCCCCCACTTTATCCACATTAGAAGTTTTGATTATGTTTTCAACTATTATATTCAGTCAGTCAGTTACGTGCCATACGGGATACTCGCTTTGGGCGATCATGTCTCGAAATAGATATGACTGACTGTGCAGAAGATTATCCGGCAGTATGTTGCCATTGCTTTCTGCGGTAGACTTGCTTCTATCCAAGGCTATAGAACCCAATCTGTTCTATTATTTTACCCATAACTGGAGGGAAAAGACGGATTTCCCAAAGGTATTTGTGCGTAAGTGAATGCAAGGACTTGAAATGAAATTCGAACTCGGCTCCCCGATTTTTCGTTCCGAGTAGATATCCATTGCACCACAACGCACATCTTCTTAAGTGAATTATATATAAACAGTCATTGGTCCTGTTTTAAATCTTTTATCCTATGAATCTATATTCCGTATTTATAAGTTTACCATTCGTCTATCATTTGAATGCTACTGTGACATATGAGTCGGTATATTTAGAGATTCTTGATAAATTCTAAAGAAGAATCATAAATCTTATTGTCCTTTATATTCCATCTCACACTTCCTCTTTTGTAATGTGACTTCCCTGTGCCTTTTTGAAGAGGCTCATCCCTTGTTCCCTCTTTAGGATGTGGTTTCCGGCTTTCTATTTTCCAATCTTTTTACTCTTTTCTTTTTACTTTTTATTTCAATTGGAGTAGATAGACTAAACTATCGCCCGGTCCACACTCCACCCACGTCTATTGAACAGGTGAAGAGGTTCATCCCCTGTTCCCTGTTTAGGATGTGGTTTCCGGTTTTTTCTTTTCCAATCTTTTTACTCTTTTCTTTTTTTTTTCTCAATCTCAGTAGATAGAATAATCTATCGCCCGGTTTACACTCCACCCACGTCTATTGAACAGATTAAGAGGCTCATCACTTGTTCCCTGTTTAGGATGTGGTTTCCGGTTTTTTCTTTTCCAATCTTTTTACTCTTTTCTTTTTTCTTTTTATTTCAATTGGAGTAGATAGACTAAACTATCGCCCGGTTCACACTCCACCCATGTCTATTGAACAGGTAAAGAGGCTCATCCCTTGTTCCTTTTTTAGGATGTGGTTTCCGGCTTTCTCTTTTCCAATCTTTTCACTTTTTTTTCTCTCTCAATTGAAGTAGATAGACTAAACTATCTCCCGGTTTTACACTCCACCTACGTCTATTGAACAGGTGAAGAGGCTCATCCCTTGTTCCTTGTTTATGATGTTGTTTTCGGTTTTCTCTTTTACAATCTTTTTACTCTTTTCTTTTTTTTTTTTTCTCAATCGCAGTAGATAGACTAAACTATCGCCCGGTCCACACTCCACCCACGTCTATTGAACAGGTGAAGAGGCTCATCCCTTGTGCCGTATAGGATGTGGTTTCCGGCTTTCTCTTTTCCAATCTTTTCACTCTTACGTAGCCCCCTGCGCATCAGTGGCGTTAGCGCCTTGCTTGGGGTGATATGATTAAATAAAAAATAATAATTTCGGATGACCTCATCGCTATGGTACCTAGCTTTTCTGAATTTAATCGCAGTACAAGACTGGCAACAATGTTCCATCAATATACAGTTGAATTGGCTAAATTTAACCGTATGCTGACAGTTTCATTTCTCGCTTGTAGAACTCTTTTCCAGTTCCCTTTTTTCCAGCAAACATTGGTCTTCAAAAATTTACGCGCAATGTCAATCGTTATCTACTGTCTTTTTGATGACTTTTTTTATTGTTCCCGATCTTTAGTAATGTTTCACTTTTTATTATTTTTTTACACAACCCTCACAGACAAACTCTCCTCTCCCCCATAAGCTAGACCAAGAGTGTCTCCCTCTAAGTAATATTCTGTGCCTCCTTGGCTTTACCCTCTCTTCCGACCTCAAGTGGAATTATTACATTGAGTCAATAGCTAAATCCACTGCTAGATAGGTTAGGTCACTGTGTCGGGCCATGAAGTTTTCCGCTTAAATCCATCTTGCACATATACAAATCAACCATCCGTCCGAGCATAGAATACTACTGTCATATATGGTCAGCCGCCTCTGCTGTTCATATCAGTGTTCTCGACAGGCTCCAAAGGAGTATCTGTAATGCGATTGATCTCGACTTTCATGGATTCTGTTCTGACCAACTTGAGTCACTGCTGACCCCGCCACAAGAATTTACTCGGGCACGAGACTAGCAACAAGATCCAACCCATTTATAGTTAGATCAACCAAATGCAGCCGACAATTCTACTCCCTCAGCTTCTTTCCTCGCACTTCCCGTCTGTTGAAATCTCTTCCATATTCTTGCTTTCCTGACGGCTACAACCTCCAGGAATTTAAATACAAAGTCAATTCTCATCTCTTATCCACCAGACTCCAGTTTCTTTTTTTTTTTACATCACCCCGTATATGTTGTTCTTTTCTTTCTCTCAACCTTCGCAACAGTCTTGTACCTGTTGTAGATTCCGGGTGAGAGACCCCACAAAATAACAAATAACAAAAACAGATATGGAGATAAAATATGTAAGTTATATTGAACAAAATATACAAACTGGAACAGGGCTAGTCAATTCAGTAGAAATCAATATATACAGTCTTGAAGTGAAATAGTATCTCCGGGTAATGAGTCTATATCCAAACAACTCCAACTAACTCTGCACCAACTTACTGACCAACAAGGCAACTCTACAACTGCCGTTCTCTGTATAGGCAGGATTATATGTACATATCAGACGTGTCCCTTCTTATATACAAAAAGGGGCGTTCCCACAACAGTTCCCATCCTTCTCTTGTCCTTTTTCTGAGATCCTCTGTAGTTCCTTCTTCTTTCTCTTTACTTTAATCCTGTCTAAACTTTTACTCTTATGTAGCCCCCTGCGCATCAGTGGCGGTACCGCTTTGCTTGGGGAGAAACGATAAAAAAAAAAACACTTTTGTGTCTTAGGTTTTACAGTCTTGCACTAAAAATGTTTCAATTAAGGTTTTATAAAGGAATTCATTATTCATTTTATATCAATGAAGATATTTGTAATTTATTTAATCATATTAATTCAATGATTTTGTAAACTTTTAATTTTTTATGCATAATAATTTCCAATGAATCGTCTTTTACTTGTTTATGATGTTTCAAAGAAATAAGCCCTTTATTAAATAAAAGTATTGTTTCTTTATTCTTCCAATCTGTTCAATTTTAAATTTACTTAAGGTTTTTGCCAATATTTATTTAAGAAAATGTTTGAATTATGTCGGATTTAAATTGGAATGGATACGGTATTAGTATTTTATTTTTACACCGTATTCTTATGCTAAGTAAGATGTCTTAATTTATATCTATCTATCTATCTATCTATCTATCTATCTATCTATCTATCTATCTTTATATTTTGGTTTTCTTTATATATAAATGTATATATATATATATATATATATATGAAGAAAGAATATCAAAATTGCACCTCCAAGTTTTCCTTGGCACCCACTGCATTCGAATAGATATCTAGTTTTACTGAAGTAAATATTGTAGTTCTGATGTTTAATTAAAATGCTTAGACACACATGACAAGCGGCCAATGCATCTTACGATAGAAAAATGTTTGATTTTGTATTCTTTCTATTTTGTCAGCTCGAATTTAGTTTATTATTGTCACTATTTATTTAAAAAATTACTGAACCACAAAGGGTATACATATGTAATTAAATAAGAATTTGTTTAGTGTTTCCATTAAAATTGTCTCTTTTTTAGATTTGTTTTGATATAAAATAAACAAGGTATTCATTATAATGTCAAAAAACCTTTTATTATAACAAAATATTATATATTCTCCAATTTCTTCATTATTTGTTTGTTAATATTCTCCACGGTTTGCTAATAAAACTTGAACCACAGCGGTTTACAAAGGGAACGCTGTCTTTGTATGTTTTTCACATAAAATATTTTTTTCATAATCATATCGCCCAAAGCAAGGCAGTGTACTGCCACTGTTTTGCAGGGGGTTACATAAGAGGAATGTTATCAGAAAGAGTGATAGGTTATCGGGGGTGTCAGGAAGTGGGTAAGAGAAAGATGATTTTTGGTTGGTTGGTTGGTTGGTTACTTGTTTTGATGGCATATCAACCTCGGCGGGTCATTTATTGCCAATTAAATTTAAACTGGCATTACCTTTTTCTTTCAACAGTTTATTGTTGTTTTTATATAAGTTTTGTGTGTAGTAATATTTTTCCTTTCCGAGTATCAAGATTCATTGAGATTTGTTTTTAAGGGCAGGGTCCCCAAATGCTACCCTGTTTTTTAACCCATATTTGGAGGGAAGGGACGGATTAATACTATTCCCAAGGGTACCAATGCTTAAGTGAATGCAGGGTATTCAACTGGAATTCGAACTCGGCTCACTGATTTGTCTTTTTGAGACGATATTCACTGCACCACAACGCATATCCGTCACTATACGCTTACAGCACCTGGTATTCCCAAGCGGTTACCCATCTAAGTACTGACCAGGCTCAACATTGCTTAACTTTGGTGATCGAGCGAGAACCAGTGTATTCAACGTGATATGGCCGTAAGCCAGAGAAAGATGAGAATACTGATGAGAGTGAATTGGACTGACAAAGAAGCATGAGAGAGAGAGAATGCAGCTTAGCGCGATAGACGAAACACACACACAAACACACACACATACACACACACACACACACACATATATATATGTTCATTTCTGAGTCTGTTCATATCTGACTATCTATGTGTCTCTTTTAATATCAAATTCTGTTTATATCTATCTATCTATCTATCTATCTATCTATCTATCTATCTATCTATCTATCTAATGTCTGTTCATATATTTCATCTATTTGTATTTATACATACACACACACACATACACATATATATTTTTATATTCATATCGCCCCAAGCAAGGCAATTTACTGCCACTGGTGCTCAGGGGGTTACATAGGAGGAAAGTGATGAGAAAGAGAAACAGGTTATAGGGGGTGTCATGAAGTGGTTAAGAGAAGGATGTGAATACTGATGAGAGAGGTGTGGACGGAGAAACGAGCATGAAAGTGAGAGGATGCAGGTTAGTGAGATATGAGATGACTACTGATTTTACATTTAAATTCTTGGAGATTGTAGTTGTCGAGGAAGCAACTAAATGGAAAGGAATTCCACAGGCGGAAAGTGCGAGAAAAGAAGCTGTTGGAGTAGTATTTGCGTTTAAATTTTATTGTTTTCCCAGGAAGAAGGGTGGGACCTAGTTGCTATTCTTGTGGCACGAGCAAATTCATACAGAGTTCTAAGTTCATCGGAGTAGAAGCTGCGAAAGTCTTTGTAGAAGAGACACAGGGAAGCCATATTGCGCCGGTGAGAGAGTGACTGCTACTCTATTGTTATTTCCGTGACAATAAAATAAATATATTATTCATAGAAAATATTGACGTATATTTTTCCTGCGTTTTACAATTGTTTACTTTGCAACTAACTTTTTTGTAATAAAATAAAGGGCTATGTTTTTGCCACGTTACACACGATTGTTTCACTTTGCAAAAAATATTTGCTTAATACAGAGTAGAGAAATAAATTTTCTTCTACTTTTCTCGGAAGATACTGAAAATAATATAAAGGATTTTAAGCGTCTATTGTATTCTGGTATTTTAATACCGGATGTGCATACATATATACATGCAAACAAACACCATTATTGATAAAAACGGATATCCATTTTAATTCTCAGAATAACAAGCCTCGGTTTTTTGTAATATTTTTGTCACAATGATTTATTTTCGAAAACTGTCTCACCTCTGCGTAGAACATAAGCCTTTAGTTAGGAATATAACTTTAAACGTTTCTTGAAAGACAAGTTCACCCCCAAACGTCAAGTGAAACTCATATAAATAATCCATTGATAAAGATGGTTAAAAAGTGATCTGCTTTTGAAGGGAGATTTTTTTCTACCATACCATCCATTTCCCCACAGACAAAATGCTGCAAGCCTATCACTCCTCTATCTTCTATTTCCATGGCAAATTTTCGGACGAGCTCCATTCATTAGTTCGAGAATTTCATACTTTTACTGCTAAGCCTCTCTCGTCTCTATTGCTTTTTCCACGGCAAATCTTCGGATGAGCTACTTTTCATTAGTTCCACTGGTTCAGACATTTACAGCTAAGCCTCTCTCTACTCTATTGCTATTTCCATGGCAAATGTTTAGATGAGCTCCATTCTTTAGTTTCCCCGGTTCAGACCTTTACAGCTAAGCCTCTCTCTATTCTATTGCTATTTCCATGGCAAATGTTCAGATGAGCTCCATTCTTTAGTTTCCCCAGTTCAGACCTTTACAGCTAAGCCTCTCTCTATTCTATTGCGATTTTCATGGCAAATATTCAGATGAGCTCCATTCTTTAGTTCCAACAATTCAGACCTTTACAGCTAAGCCTCTCTCTACTCTATTGCTATTTCCATGGCAAATGTTCAGATAAGCTCCATTCTTTAGTTCCACCAGTTCAGACCTTTACAGCTAAGCCTCTCTCTACTCTATTGCTATTTCCATGGCAAATGTTCAGATGAGCTCCATTCTTTAGTTTCCCCAGTTCAGACCTTTACAGCTAAGCCTCTCTCTACTCTATTGCTATTTCCATGACATGTTCAGATGAGCTCCATTCTTTAGTTTCCCCAGTTCAGACCTTTACAGCTAAGCCTCTCTCTTCTCTATTGCTATTTCCATGGCAAATGTTCAGATGAGCTCCATTCTTTAGTTCCACCAGTTCAAACCTTTACAGCTAAGCCTCTCTCTACTCTATTGCTATTTCCATGGCAAATGTTCAGATAAGCTCCATTCTTTAGTTCCACCTGTTCAGACCTTTACAGCTAAGCCTCTCTCTACTCTATTGCTATTTCCATGGCAAATGTTCAGATAAGCTCCATTCTTTAGTTTCCCCAGTTCAGACCTTTACAGCTAAGCCTCTCTCTACTCTATTGCTATTTCCATGACATGTTCAGATGAGCTCCATTCTTTAGTTTCCCCAGTTCAGACCTTTACAGCTAAGCCTCTCTCTTCTCTATTGCTATTTCCATGGCAAATGTTCAGATGAGCTCCATTCTTTAGTTCCACCAGTTCAAACCTTTACAGCTAAGCCTCTCTCTACTCTATTGCTATTTCCATGGCAAATGTTCAGATAAGCTCCATTCTTTAGTTCCACCTGTTCAGACCTTTACAGCTAAGCCTCTCTCTACTCTATTGCTATTTCCATGGCAAATGTTCAGATAAGCTCCATTCTTTAGTTCCACCAGTTCAGACCTTTACAGCTAAGCCTCTCTACTCTATTGCTATTTCCATGGCAAATGTTCAGATGAGCTCCATTCTTTAGTTTCCCCAGTTCAGACCTTTACAGCTAAGCCTCTCTCTACTCTATTGCTATTTCCATGACAAATGTTCAGATGAGCTCCATTCTTTAGTTTCCCCAGTTCAGACCTTTACAGCTAAGCCTCTCTCTTCTCTATTGCTATTTCCATGGCAAATGTTCAGATGAGCTCCATTCTTTAGTTCCACCAGTTCAAACCTTTACAGCTAAGCCTCTCTCTACTCTATTGCTATTTCCATGGCAAATGTTCAGATAAGCTCCATTCTTTAGTTCCACCTGTTCAGACCTTTACAGCTAAGCCTCTCTCTACTCTATTGCTATTTCCATGGCAAATGTTCAGATAAGCTCCATTCTTTAGTTCCACCAGTTCAGACCTTTACAGCTAAGCCTCTCTCTACTCTATTGCTATTTCCATGGCAAATGTTCAGATGAGCTCCATTCTTAATTTCCCCAGTTCAGACCTTTACAGCTAAGCCTCTCTCTACTCTATTGCTATTTCCTTGACAAATGTTCAGATGAGCTCCATTCTTTAGTTTCCCCAGTTCAGACCTTTACAGCTAAGCCTCTCTCTTCTCTATTGCTATTTCCATGGCAAATGTTCAGATGAGCTCCATTCTTTAGTTCCACCAGTTCAAACCTTTACAGCTAAGCCTCTCTCTACTCTATTGCTATTTCCATGGCAAATGTTCAGATAAGCTCCATTCTTTAGTTCCACCTGTTCAGACCTTTACAGCTAAGCCTCTCTCTACTCTATTGCTATTTCCATGGCAAATGTTCAATGAGCTCCATCCTTTAGTTCCACCAGTTCATATATTTACTATCTAAGCTACACTCACGGAGTCGATTCACCCTCATTTCCTCTGTATTCTAACGGTAAGGAGAAAAAGGTATTACCAGTAATAAATAAATAAAGTTTACTTGGCAATAAATGACCCGCCGAGGTTGATTTGCCATAAAAAAAGAACAAACAAACAAAAATTGTGTTCTACAGCCTTGGTTGGAAATTAGACTTCCTCAGAAAATAATGGCAAACATATTCAGTTATGTCTATTTCTAGACATGATCTCCCAAGCGGTGTCTTGTGTGGTACTTACTGACTCTGTAATAAAGAAATATTTAAATTGTAAATCGTGTGTGCCATGGTCACTGAGTTTGAATGAGTCCAAATTCTCTGGTTTTGAGACCTAGTGCCATACTTGAGAAATTTGGAAGTAAGTGTCCTTTGCGAAATAATCGTCTATATAGTCAAGGCGAAAAATATTATCACTATAATAGCAGTCGCAAATTTTAGATATTTTTTGAGATATGTTAAATCAATTTTTTTGACATACATTGACTAAAAATGAGAAACAAAAACTTCTTGAGGAAAAAATAATTTAATCTAACAATTTATCATGTCCTTTTACTCCTGATCGTCGTAAATTTAACAGCTTGGGATTAATCGAAAGCAACACTTGCTTCTCCCTAAACAATACACGTTAGCTCATTCTTCATTTCTTTCCGTACTGTTTTTTTTTATTTCATTTATTTTTTTCTTTCTTCCTTCCAAGCATTCTTTTTTGCTCTTTCTTTTCTTCACATTTTCTTTTAGATTGCTTTTTTTTCTTTTTTTACATTTTACCAATGTTTTTTTTTTTCTTATTACTTTTTTTTTTTTTTTCGTGTTTTCCTTGGTTTGGTTCATATATCTTTTTCTTGTTCTTTTCTTTCTTTTTTCTTCTAGTATTTTTCTAATTATTTTTTTTCTAATTTTAACTTTCTGTTGGTTTCCTTTCCTTCTGTTATTCGTTTTTCTCTTCTTTGTCTTTCCTCTTTTCTTTTAAAATATTCTTTCTTTTCCCTTTCTTGACTTTTTTGCTCTCAACTTCTGTCTGCTTTAGATTTAGATTGTATGGCAGGAGTATATGTTTACGCAGTCGAGTCCATTATCATATACAAAGGGGAGATCTCACAACGCTATTGATACTAGTCTCGAACGCAGGTTAGTAAATCCAGGAATACTATTAGTAAGAAATAAATATATACAAGTCTTTAAATGAAATCGCTGGAAATAGTATAACCGTGTATATTATTCTAGCTGAGTGGAGCTCAGAGACAATCTGATTTCTGATGCGGTAGTCTCTCGGTAACTTCGGTATCTCTCGGTAACTTACGTATCAGTTCCGGTATTCTCCGATAACTGTAACGGATTTCTACGAATAGTCTCTACTCTATAGCAGCAACTTCTGTTCTCTCTATGGCAGGAGTATATGTATACTCAGTCGAGTCTATTATCATATACAAAGGGGAGATCTCACAACACGAACTACCTTTTTTGATTATTTTTCTTTATTTCGTTCTTTTTCTGCTATTTATCGTTTTCATTTTGCCAACTTTCATTTTGTACGTTTTTCTTTTTCTTCTTTTCTATTTTTCTTTCTTTTTTATGATTTTTATGATCATTCTGTTTCCTTTTTTGACTTTTTCTTCCTTTCTGTTATTGTCTTAGTTCATATTCATCTTCTTTTTATTCTCCTTTTCTTCTTCTTTCTTTTCTATATCAATCTACACTTGTAATCTATCATATATTTTTTTTTAAAGATAGACACTTCTATTCTCGATCAGTCCAGTGTCTGTGTGAACTACCTAGGATAACGTGTCACTTCTTGACGCACGGCAAATGTAAGGAAGATCAAGTATTGGTAAAATACGTAAATGTTAGGTAGCTAAGAAAGTTAGATAAAAAAACGTAACTATCAAAATGGACGAATGCAAAGCAGAGAGGATTGGAGAAGAAAAAAGATAAAAAGTTTAATAACGAAATTATTATTATTATTATTATTATTATTATGTGGTCATTCTTCATCATAATTTCTGCTATAGTCGCACAAACTACCAAGTCTGCGGGAAGACCTAAGGCAGATCGTCGCGTGTTGTTACGGCTTCATTTCAAGTTTTTTCTATCTCCCGTAACATCCCTAGCTTAACATAGACAAAGTTCTCCTTAGTGTGTGAGCCGTACTTAACAAAACAACTTTTTTCTATTATCTCTTAAGCTGGGGTTTCCAGGGATTCTTTCAATGTGTTGTTGTCTTCCATTTTTTATCATTCCAAGTGCACCTACTGGCACGATTCTTGTTTTCAATTTCCACAGTTTTCTATTTTTTTTTAAATAGGCTGGAATGCTAACAAAATGATTATGTCATTATTTACTGTCCCAGTGACATGCGATGTCCATTTTAGCCGTTACGGCTTTTGAAAGACCAGGACAGATGTAATGTCCGTTATTTAGTACAGTTCATTAATTGTGATTCTGTAGCGCCAAATCACAAGGCTCAAAGAAGTATGGTCTCCACCACGCTCAGGTCTCACACGCTTAAAACCATTTTAACCATTGATTTTTGAAAACGGTTGTATACGGTTTAGATATTTCTGAAAGATTTGATGCTATGCATGACATCCGTATGAAAGTTTGTATCTAACGTGCCTATTTAAGAATATGAGTCGAGTTTTTTTAGAATAATTTTTTGTTTTGTTGCAATTTGGTCGACTACATCAAGCGCTTCCTATTGCATATTTGATTTCTTTATCTCTAAACTGAATTTGTTTTAACTGATCAATACACCAGTGTATTTGAAGCGGTTATTATTTATTAATTTCGCATCCTAAGGGAAATATGTGAAGATGAGCTCCTAAATAAGACAACTGCATATGTCAAGATGAACAGTGTAATGAAAGTAAGTCGCATATTGAGATAAAGGAAAGTGAGATTTCGTAGAAATGATAACAAAAGACTCTTTCAGAAAGAAAAAGGAAACAGATAAAGGAATTGTCTACGAGTAGTAATTATTTTTGTTTGGTCACTTTTTGTAGTCACCAGTTAAAAACGTCATACTAAAACCGGAAATAAAGAATTGTGGGAGAAGAGAGGATATGTCCTGGAAAAAGGTATATATATATATATATATATATATATATATATATATATATATATATGTATATATATATATATCATTCGAGATAGGTAAGCGATTTAGACAAATGTAACCGGGTAAGACAATCTAGACGTCCACGCAATGAACGTACTCGTCGTATGCAGTATCCTGAGACGTAGGCGTAGTCAATAGACATAGACCAATAGTCGTAGACGTGTAGACCTATGGATGTGAACTTCTAGTCGTAGACCTCTAGTCGAAGACCTCTAGCGATAAAGTGAGGTTTAGTAGAAATAACAAAAGACTCTTTCAGAAAGAAAAAGGAAACAGATAAACGAATTTTCTGCGACTAGTACTTATTTTTGTTTGGTCATTTTTGTAGTCACCAGTTAAAAACGACACATGGAAACCGGAAATAAAGAATTGTGGGAGAAGAGAGGAAGAGAAGATATGTCCCGGAAAAGGATATATATATATATATCATTCGAGGTAGGTAGGCGATTTAGTCAAATGTAACCGGGTAAGACAATCTAGACGTAGACGCAATGAACGTACTCGTCGTATGTAGTATCCCGAGACGTAGGCGTAGTCAATAGATTTAAACCAATGGTCGTAGATCTTTAGACCTAGGCGTAGTCAATAGACATAGACCAATAGTCGTAGACCTGTAGAACTATGGACGTAGAGTTCTAGTCGGAGACCTCTAGCAGTAAACCTATGGACGTAGACCTCTCTGCGTCCTCGCCTTTATCTATTTTTATGGTTGACACCAGCCAGTCACGTTACAGTAAGGGGGGACCAAGGTGTATGCATATTCATTACACATTCATTACATCAAGAGACAACATCAATCAGATAGAACCTTTTGAGTGATTAACATAACTTAAGCATCCATTTATTTAGAGAGATAAGGTAGCACCTGGTCTAGTCAAAATTTAATCCTTTGGTGATGAAAGTTGTGACTTCTCCAGGGTGTAGAGCTGAGCAATGGTATATTGCCTTCCATGCGCTTCCTAGAGGAGATCGAAAGGAATATACAGGTCATTAGATTTGCGAACGACTTGGCTAATGACCGAGAGTTGTCAGTTTTGATAGCCAACCGCCTTCTGGGACGTCACTAGATGTTTTCTTTCTGGATTTGCTTTTAGAAATTTTCTGCGATTGGATATAGCGCAACCTCATCTCTTTGTCAGCATCATCATTAAAAAAATATTATTTCTTTGAAAATATATTGACGAGTGGCAAAATACAATGTTTGATTCTCACTGTGTGCCCTATCAGTTCCACTTTGTATGAAACTAATCTAAGATCAACACGTTCAGTAACAAGAGACATTATTTAATGTCCCTCTTAAAATTCGCGTTTCGTCTTCATTTTGTTCTCCGAAAATGGCTGGAACTAACATTTGCAAATTTATTTCAAAGTTTATTTATTTATTTTTATGTTTGGTTGATTCATTGTCTACAGTTTAACCCTTTTACGGATGCAGATATGCGTTGTGGTGCAGCGGATATCGGCTCGAAACGCGAAATCAAGAAGTCGGGTTCGAATTCCAGTTGAATATCTTGCATTCACTAACGCACAAATACTCTTGAGGAAGGTATTAATCCATCTCTTTCCTCCAGTTACGGGTTAAATAAGAGGACAGATTGGGTTCTATAGCCTTGGCTGGCAACCAGTCTTCCGCAGAAAGTAATGGCAACCTATTCCGGGATAATCTTCAGCCCAGTGAGTAATATCTCTTTCGAGACATGATCGCCCAGAGCGTGTATCACATATGACACTTAACTGGTTGACTGAATATAACAGTTGGTAACATAATTACAACTTCTACTAGGTATAAAGTGGGGAATCGGTTTTCTATTGTTATAAAGTAATAAACTGATCCCCCACTAATTATACTTAATATAATAATGTAAGATAGTCTATCTCTTCTCCCTCTGAGTTATGAGTTAATTGGCAGGACAGATTGTGTCCTATAGCCTTGGTCGGCAACCAGTCTACCGCAGAAATTAATGGCAGCCTATTGAAGGAAAATCTGAACCATTTTTTCTGGTTATTTAAAGCTAGAAAATTGTAAGAATTTTGGTGTGTGTACTGGTGGCGATAATAATAGTTTAGTGAAAGAAATATTACTAATTAACCGATAGCAGGGAGAAAAAGAAATGGATGCAGACGTTTTCCAAAATCATTTTCGCGTAAACTGAAGCGAATAAACCTCATATTGTTTGTATGCCATTTCCCTCCATAGTTAGGCGACTCCACAAAGTAGCAGTACATGAGAAGAAGTTGTTCCACTAGAAAGTCTTTATGGTCTCGTTATATCAATTACGACTGACTAGTGTGGTCGATTCTCACAGGATGTCCCATACTTTCGGCCTTTTACCATATCTAAACTACTGTGCATCAGGAAGAAACAGCTAAAGTTCCTGGGGTATGCTATGAGGAAGGAGGACTTGGAGAACCTGATACTAACAGGCGAAGAAAGGAGAGACAGAGGAAAACAGCGTGTAACTTACTTGAATGGTCTGAGCAGGTGGACGGCAGAACGGGGTTTGAGTGGTGCAAAAGAAGAAAGCGCGCTAAGAGCCACCGTGAAAAGCCATAATCACCTACGTCCTGAAAGGACAAGGCAAATAAAGAAGAAGAAGACGCTATGCTTATAAAATCAATACTTACCTGGCAGATGCGGGGTAGGGTTTATCATGACTCAGGTGTGTCGTCTCTATCTTTGGGCAAAGTGTGGCTATGTTGTGTTTCTGTCCGAGGATAAACACGAAACTAAGAAAAATGAAAATAAA
Source organism: Ascarosepion bandense (assembly GCA_037127315.1). Taxonomy (NCBI): domain Eukaryota; kingdom Metazoa; phylum Mollusca; class Cephalopoda; order Sepiida; family Sepiidae; genus Ascarosepion; species Ascarosepion bandense. Next base: position 1,345,413 of record JBBBDQ010001563.1, read on the forward strand.
AATAATTCCGGGTAATAGATACTTCAGGCTGCATCACCCCATCGTACTAGAGCGGTAGTCTTCACTGAGGCCAGATTAAACGACGGCTGCGGGGTCTGGGCTATTTTTTTTCCTGGCCGAATATACGCGCTCGGGTTCCCCACCATAGCTTCGACCTTGTGTCACATTGTATCACAGTAAGGGAGACGAGGTAAAGCGCAATCCGAAGGGAATAAAATTTAATTCGTCCCAGTGTACATGGAATCGCAAGGTCCTGGTTGTGATGGTAAAGGGAAGTGGGACTTAGTAATCAACCTCGCCAGAGTATATGGTATGACAACAGCATTTTACTCATGAGAAAGAGGTTGAAACATTCCAGCCGCGTCCTTTTAAAGAAGTAAGCGATCATGGATTTCCACTTGCCTCTATTAAGAGAGACAAAGGAGAGTGGCAAATGGGAAACCATGATTCCCTTCGTCCTGAAAGGTCATGACATTTAAAGAGGAAGAAGAATTAAACAGCATGACTGTTCCTAGTTGAGGAAGGCTGGTATTTGCAAGTGGTCAATCATCAAGATACTTCGACATTACTTAACGTCAGTGGTCATACAGAAAACGGTATTTTAACGTAGTACGGCCGTAAGCCTAACGAATATTTTCCTACTATAACATGAATTTCAAATAAAAGGAGTGGTTGAAAGAAAAGGGATGGTTGGAAAGTTTTATTATGTTTTAAATCCTTTTCATTAATGAAACGCTTTATCGAATAATCGCAAATAAAAGTAAAAGATGTAAGAAAATATTTAATAAAATTCAGTCAGTTAAGTGTTATACGTGATACACGCTTTGGGTGATCATGTCTGGAAAGAGACATGACCGACTGGACAGAAGATTATCCCGCAGTATGTTGCTTTCTGCGGTAGACTGGTTGCCAGCCAAGGCTATAGAACTCAATGTTCCCTATTGTTTAACCCATAACTAGAGGGAAGAGATTTGTTCATAAGTGAATGCCAGGAATTCAACATAATCGGCGTAAATGTTTTATCTTACAGTCTTTTTCTAAATGATATCAACAGTTTTCTCTTTTTTTTTTAATCTCTCTCTCTCTCTCTCTATCTCTCTCTCTCTCTATATATATATATATATATATATATATATATATAAATTCACCCTTTTAATTTTTACGGCTGTTCGTTAACATTTCATTCTCTTTTTATCAATCCAATTATGACTTTTCATTTTCTTTGTCGGCCATTTTTACTAAATGCCAGAACCAACGTTTCCATAGCAACTGCATGTCATTTCTGATTACGAGGCAAACTGATTTCGAGGATGTTTATTTTTCCCGAAAATGGCGGACAATAGACTAGCACAGAATAAAAGCCGAAACCGAGTGTAAAACTAGGGACCCTATGGAGCGAGGGCGACATAGAATTAGTTAGTGCGAAAATAGGAATGACTTTTTAGGCTTTGGCATTTTAGATTTCCTGACTGTCAATGGACAGGCAATGGCATTTCCGGCCCAATTTTTATTTAATTGTTTTTATTCCTTTTATTCTTTAGTTTCAGACTAGACATTTGTCCCCTAAAAGAGCTTTCAAAAACAATCGTTTGAAAGCTTCTACGAAATGGACAAGGACATACCTACGTCTGTTATGTACGACATCTACGATCAGGAGACTATCATTTTGCTTGACGCACCGAGGTAATAAAAAAAAGCATTTAACACACGACGTAATAGACAACTGCACAAGGAATAAAATTTTAAGTCAGACAAAGATTTAAAATCTGAGAAGACAAGAAAGGCAGAACAGAGAATATAAAATAAATGTCTGAATAACGTTTCAGAGTAAATGAAAGTTTTGCTGAAAATACGCTTGTGGTGCATTGGATATCGGCTCGGAACGAGAAATCGGGGAACCGAGTTCGAATTCCAACCGAATTCATTGCCTTCACTTACGAGCAAATATCCTTGGGAAAGGTATCAATCCGTCTATTTCTTCCAGTTATGGGTTAAATAACAGGACAGACTGGGTTCTATAGCCTTGGTCGGCAACCAGTCTATCGCAGAAAGCAATGGCAACCTACTGCGGGATAATCTTCTGCCCAGTCAGTCATATCTCTTTCGAGACATGATTGCCCAAGTGTGTATCACATATGGCACTATCTGACTGACTGACTGACTGACTGGATATAATAGATGGAAACATAATTAAAAATTCTACTGGGCATAAAGTAGATGATCGGTTTTCTATTGTTATGAAGTAATAAACTGATCCCTAACTAATTATACTTAATATAATAATGTAATATAATCTATCTCTTCTCTCTACAGCTATGAGTTAAATGGCGGGACAGAATGTGTTTTATAGCCTTGGTCGGCAACCAGTCTACCGCAGAAAGCAATGGTAACCTACTGCGGGATAATCTTCTGCCCAGTCAGTCATATCTCTTTTGAGACATGATCGCCCGAACGTGTATCACGTATGGCAGTTAACTAACTGATCAGTAAATATACTTGCAATTAAAAAGTATCTTCTGGATATGAATTACCTGCAAAAAGTTGATAAGCACGACCAAATTTACAGCAGCCGATATTCCCAAGGAGTCACCCGATAGAACGTGCATCGGCCGTGCCACATCCGGCCCCCGTGCCACATCCGGCACGCAAAGAACTTTTGTCAAGCCCTCGAACCTAACAGCTCGACACTAATTATCTAATTAATTTGCTCAGAAAGTGGCAAAAAAATTATCAGAGTTCGGCGACTTGCAATGCCACGAGTTTTTAAAATCAAAATTTAATTTCAAATCCATTACTGACTTTCTTAAGAAATATATTTTGGCAAGCGAAATATATAAAAGTCTATTGAATAATGCGAAAATGATGGTATCCTTATTTGGAAGAATATATGCTAGAGAACAAACTTTTTACGATAATGAAATATATTAACATTCATTTAAGAAGAAAGTTTGGGTGATGAGCACTTGGATGAATGAAGTTTTGTCCCAGTCATCAACAAATACATCAACTGATGTATCATTTGTTCTTGAGAGCTTTTCTTAACTTCCTCGGTTTTCTCTGTTAAAAGTGTGAATCTTTTAATTATAGTCTATGATCATAATGCTTTCCCTACAAATGAAATGACATTGGCATTTTTTGGACCAGGTGAGAAAGGTTTTTCCCTCTCTTTAGATTATCTCTTTGTCTCTGCCTCAAACTGATGAACTCAACACTCATCTTGCTTTAGGAAACGTTCAAGAAAACTAGGTACATTTTCCTCATAGGTCAGGTGTCCCCGCGATGTGATCATTTTGGTACGCTTCTGCTCAGCTGTCAAAAGACGGGGCTCAAACCGAGCAGAAACAATCGTGATTTATTAAACATTTCAGTGTCAGCTCTCCTAATTGCATTTCCTATTTGATTTATAATCAATCACCTGCCATCCATCACCATATACTGAACACGACCAATGTCTTCTTTGCTGTGGTTTGACCTTTAGTCCTTGGATCGCCTGTAGGATTATTTCATCTCCTCTTAAAATCATCTGCCTACTTTTACACAGTTGCGTTATCTTCTAATGTATCAACCATGTCAGCATAGATGTTCTTGAGTTAAAAACCATTTTTCTGTGGGTACTTGACTCTTTGAGAATAAAACCATTTTTTGTTTGCGTACTTGAGTTTGTCTTTATCAAGTCGATACTTGTTATTTTTTATGTCTTCTTTCAACAGTCAGGTGTCAGATTAAGAAAGGAAAAATACACTTATTAATAAGAACAGTTGAAATTTATGCATTCAGGATTTTATCCAACCTGTTTATATGGATCTGCATACTTGTTCATGAGCGTGTGATGTAAGTGTTCGCATCTCGTCGTGGTGTAATGATTAGCAACCTTGTTTTGCTAGAACCTTTTACAGCTGGTAAGTGAGTTTGATGCTTACCAGGTGTCCGATACTTTCGGCCTTGTGCTACATCTAAAAGGCGCTTAGAAAATCAACGACCTTTATACCTCAGGTGTTGGCAACCTTTTGGAGAGAGCGGGCTAGACAGTCTCGAAGGAGGGCCATAATTTCAAATCTACTCTCATAAATTGTCTCGACCTCAGACCACTTCGTCGAGAAGTCCGCCATCGTCTGGATTTTTTAAAGAAATAACAATGAAGTTAATGTTATATTATTAAAAGAAGGTTTTTTATTTTATTGTAAGACTAACAGGATAGCAACTAACACACTCAACAAAAAATGCTAATTCCTTAATGCAACAAAATACAGTTAGAAATGACAAATTATCTAATAAGACATTTGTTTCTCTTCATTTTTCGACAACTGGAACAGTTGTCGAAAAATGAAGAGAAAAATGCCAATGTCATTTCATTTGTAGGGAAAGCATTATGATCATAGACTATAATTAAAAGATTCACACTTTTAACAGAGAAAACCGAGGAAGTTAAGAAAAGCTCTCAAGAACAAATGATATGAGATGGAGCAATAAGTAGCTAAAGAACAAACTGATATATATATATATATATATATATATATATATATATATATATATGGTTATGTCAGATAACATAACTCATATTCCTGACATTACATGCTACTCGGAGAGA
>JBBBDQ010001563.1:1355000-1430000 GCA_037127315.1 Ascarosepion bandense
GCCTTTCGTTAGGTCCTTCACGACGTCTCTTTGGTTCTTTTTCTTTCCCCCACCCCCGTTTTTCTCTTTTTGTTTTGTATTTCCTTTATGTCCCTTTTATTATTCCCCATCCTGGTCTCTCATTTTCCCTACCCCCTTTACCTCGCATACAATAACATTTACCAATATAAAGAAGTGAATTTTCCATCTCTTTTCAAAAATAACGTTTATTACCTGATGAGACAATGTCGAAACAAAATGTGCACTTTGTAGTAGATTCTATATTGAACATGTTTTAAAGTATAATTTATAATAAACATTCATATTTCTATAATGTGCACTGTTTTAAATTAATTTTTTCAACGTCGTTAATATTTTCTTCGTTCTTTATTCATTTGGATATATATATATTTTTCTAAACATGTCCTGTTAAATATAAGAGACAATGAATGTCTATTATGTTTAATCATGAGCCGTTCTAAACGGCGTATTTTGGCTTTAATTTCAGTTGAAAATATAGACAAAAATTCTCCAACATTTGGATAATTTTTTATTAGGTTGGTTTTAAGCTTTCGGCTCACATGAGCCACCTTCAGAGAGATTAATACGTGAATGTTATTGTGTTACCGTCTTTATAATATCCATGAAGATGGCTCACGTTTGCCGAAAGCTTAGAACAAACTTAATAAAAAATTATCCAAATGTTGGAGAATGTTTGTCTTTATTTTCACCATATGTAGGCAATGTTTTTGCTAATTAAGTTTCATGATTATTCTAATGCCCTTCCCAAATATATCAAGTTTGCCGAGCGTCTCCACCACGTCTTTGTGGCGTACTTTGTCGAATATTTCTCGTAGTCCATAAAACACAAGTACAGGTCCTGCTGCATTTGTATCGCCTTTTCTGTCAACGTTCTAAGCATAAATATTGCATTCCTTGTTCCATTGTCCTTGAAGAATCCGAACTGTTCTTGTCCTGTATCCTGTCCGATTCTGCTGTGCGATCTATTCATCAGGATTCGGATAAGTTTTGTTATTTGACTTACTGTGCTGATGTAGGGCAAAATAAATTAATTAAATCAACTCTCTTCTTTACTTTTATAAAAATTCACAACGACGTGTGAAATCCTGGTTTTCCCAAGCAGAAAAAGGATTGATGATCTGCTTAACGGAAAAGTCGAAACCAGATTTCGCAAGTAGGATGTTAAAATGATTTTTGACCGAAAGAAGCGACATGTAAGACTTGGAAGGACTTGGCGATCCAGTGTGAATTTCAAAAGGACTATATAAATGACCTTGGCGTCAGTCAGTCAGGAGAGAGTGAGAGAGAGAGAGAGATCGCTAAAATGTAACGAGAGAAGCTTCAGGTCAACTCGGACATTGTCCTCTTACACCTTCTCCTTATCTCTTTCAATAATTACTACTAGGAACATTTTGTACGAGCTCTTGATATCCTTACCTTTCTCAGTGAACATTAATTTCGACCGAGCCTTGTTATTCCTTGTTTAAGAAATTTCTATTTTAAAATGCAGTATGTATATTTTATTCTTACTCTCTTCTACACTATTCCACACAGTTCCATATATTCCAACCTGCCGACAAACAACCTTCTGATGAAAACCTTCTGATGATAATTCTGATGATGATATATTCTGCATAAATCCTGTAAGCTATAGGGAGTTCGGTTGTCCGACACAAGGCCGAATCAAAGAAACATTAACCAGCTCCCTACGGCTTCACTGATTGTGCGGTGGAGTTCACATTTGTTTGCAACTGGCATTTTTTTTAATCATTTCACCCCGAGCAAGGCGGAAACGCCACTGATGTACAGGGGGCTACATATATGTAAAAAGATTAATTAGAAAAGAGTGAGGAGTACAAACTAGTTAGAAAGGAACAATAGAAAGCTGAGAAAGCAGGCGCGATGACAGATACATAGGTGGAGAGAAAGGGAAGGATATACGGGGGTGGGGAGAGAGCTAGAGTCCAGTGTTTAGTAGATGAGTATTGACTTTGCATTTAAATTTCTGTAGGTTGTAGCCGTCAGGAAAGCAAGAATACGGGAGCGAGTTCCACGGCGGGAAGTGCGAGAGACGAAGCTGCAGGAGTAGAATTGTCGTCTGCATTTGGTTAACCTGACTGTGAATGGGTGGGACCCAGTTGCCAGTCTGGTTGCACGAGTAAACACCTGTTGAGGAGGAATCAGTGACTTAAGTTCGTCTGAGCAGAAAGTATTTATAGAACAGACAAAGGGAGGCCACATTTCGACGATGGGGAAGTGGCTGCAGTCGAGCCGCCAGATCAGTACCCATCACATTACAGACTCTCCTTTGGAGCCTGCATCCTCTTAGGTCGTCCAGGATATTGCCTCTGTTGTAAAATTAATTTATTTTTTCTCTGATTTTGTACACTCCGAAATCGTCTAAAACTGCCTCTTTATTACAATGCCTTTTGGTCCTACTGTTTTGTTTCTATTCAGTTTGATGAGTGCAGCATTCACTTCGCATTTTAATATTACTGGCCCGTCGGTGTTTCTGTCTATTGTTGGTTGCTCTCCCCTGTCTTGGAAGAGATCTATATATTCTTCCCAAGATTGAAGTGTTTTCTCTTTCTCTAATAAGAACGTTCCATCCTGAGATATTTTACATCCCGTTGAGGAATAGTTTTTTTGTTCTGTTAGTTCTCTTATTTTTATGCATGTTTTCTTTATTAGTCGTGCTTAATCTCTCTCTATTTCTGCACATTTATCATTTAGTCAGTCCTCTTTAGCCTGTTTGTATTTGCTTCTTATTTCCTTGTGTAGTTCCTGTATTCCAATCTATGTCTTGGCACGTTTTCTGTCTCTTCTGAATCCTGTCTAGAATCTCATCTGTGATCTACTCATTTTTCTTCTACATCTGTTTTCCTTTGGGAAGATGTTCTTTGCCGATGTTACTAATGCATCCTTTATTGCTACCCATTTTGAGTTTCCGTTCGCAATATTTCTCTCGCATTCTTTAACATGGTCCTTGTATTCTTCTTGTTGCTTGAAGCCATTCACGAGTTTGTTGTATTGCAGACTGGGTGCTGTGCTAGGCTTCTTCAGTTTACATATAACAAGGAGGTGGTCACTCCTACAGTCGACACTTGGATACGTTTTGTAATGAACACTTGCATTCTTGAATCTCCTGTTAATAGTTATATAGTCTATTATGTTCTTGAAACCAAGTGTTCGTTATTTTATCGTTTTTTTGCGCCATTATACCCATTTTTCTCCTCTTTCATTTCTGATTCCTAGTCCGAAGTTGCCAGTTCTTATACCGTCCCTCTCTTTGCCAGAGTGTAATAGTGAACAGATTTTCCGATGCCTTCTTCACGGTGATTTATCGAGACATAACCTCAAGTGAGATAGCCACTGGGTTTTCAAGCGTTCTTCCATCCTTTCTGTATTTATTGTTTTTCGTCTTACCGGGTTGCTAATATTCCGGCTCACACACACACACACACACACACACACACACACACACACAGAAAGAGAGAGAGAGAGAGAGAGAGAGAGAGAGAGAGAAATAAAAAACTGAAAAGAAAAGAAAATTTAAATTTTTATATCAAGCTGTGTCTTTCGAGAGGTATCATTGAATGCTAGATTAATGGGGCGCTTTAGTATGACGTTGTGAATAAGGGCGATAGAACATGGTTATTAAGTTGCGACTTAGTCGAACTCCGAATAGACACATTTACGCAGAAAATCCAGTTTTATTTTTGTATAATTACTGACGTAAGTGAAACCCAATAAAATACATCCTGGTGAATTTCATTTCTTTTTTTTTTTCTTCAGTTGTTATTATCCAGTCGGCGAAAAGCTTCACTGACATTGAGATATTATCCTCAATTTATATATATATATATATATATATATATATATATATATATATATACAATAGGTTGCCTAACTGTACTAATGAGCGAAATGCAGTGAAACAGATCTGCCTGCGGATGACTATATATATATATATATATATATATATATGTGTGTGTGTGTGTGTGTGTGTGTGTGTGTGTGTGTGTGTGTGTGAGTGTGTATAAAAACTAGTGAGTGCGTATAAAAACTAGAAAAAGAAAGAAAGAAATTGAGACATATATATATATATATATATATATATATATATATATATATATATATATATATATATTTATTCAGATACTTTAATCCAAGCAGAAAAAGCAGGAAAGTAAAAACCCGATCCTAATTAATATTAAAAATTTTATTTTAATATTAAAAAATGATACAGGAAGAGAGCTCCATGTAATAAAATATTACAGAGCAAATATTAATTAAAATAGGATCAATTCAAGGATGTTCAACATCCTTGAATTAATCCTATTTTAATTTATATATATATATATATATATATATATAGAGAGAGAGAGAGAGAGAGAGAGAGAGAGGAATGAAGGACTGACAGAAAAGTTTACCCTGAACTGGAATCAGTCCTTAGAATTTTAAAGGAAAAATAATTATAATCGGTCATTGTTGTAAAGATGTCTACAATTAAATATCTAGGGCAGAGTTTGTAATATTAACTTGACACATACAAGTATATTTCAATATCTGTGCAACGTTTTACATAAAAAAGAATTAAAATTTATAAATCTAACATTCCTTAAGAATAAATCCAATGTAAACGTTTACCAGAGACGACAAATTCGCTTCGAATCTGAATATTTACTGAGTTAAGTGAAACTCAATAAAATTCATCTTTGTGAATTTCATTTTACTGTTTGTTTTCAGTTGGTGCTATTTAGTCGGCGAGAAACTTATCGATTTAAGCGAACTACATAGAGCGGCTAGATTGGATCTGCTTCGTAGGGCATCGGAACGAGATATCGGCTCGGAACGAGAAATCGAAGAGCGAGTTCGAATTCCAGTTAAATTCGCTACATTCACTTGGGAAAGCATTGGGAAAGGTATAAATATGTCTCTTCTCTATCCTGCTTAGGGTTAAATTGTAGGACAGATTGGGTTCTTTAGGATTGATTGTCAACCAGTCTACAGTAGAAATTAAGGTAACGTAATTCGGGTAAATCTTCTGCCTGTCAGTCATGTCTTTTTCGAGATATGATCACTCAAGCGTGTTTCAAGTATGGCACTTGTTTATGGTGTCCTCCTACGAGTAATGTACTCTTCTTGTTATATGTAATTACCCGCGTGACTTACGGAGAGCTGATAACAAAGGGAAGTTAAGGAGAGTAGTTAACGGCAGTTAACTACAGCTACTAGTCAGACAATAAACAGTGTAATAATACCTTTGAAATTACTTATTTCTATATGACTTATTATTAACACTTCTTTTTAGTATCTTGTTGCTTGTTAAGCTAATATACTGTTTTGAACCTACCTCTTGTGTTTCGGGTCTTAATTCCGACCAAACCGGTTACTACACATTGCGGCAATGTTTTGCCACAACAAAATGGCGACGAAATACACAACAGCACTTAACTGACAGACTTGAATGACAGCCATTCTTCATCATTTCAAAGTTAAATGGCTATATATAACCGTAAGTTCTATACTAACATTTTCTTCTATCAAATTTTTTTTTCTTGTGGCACTTTCTTGATCTTCTAAAATCTAAATGCAGTGAAAATTTTTATCATGTTTTCCTAATCCTTGTTTATTTATTGTATTCTATCCTTAATAGTATTTTTTCTTATATTTGAGTTTGAGTTTTGAGTTTTGTTTAACGGCATATCAACTTCTATGGGTTATTTAATGCCAGAAAGGTGGAGTTTTAAGGTATGTTTTCAAAATTTTCGATTATAGTGAGAAGCTTGATTGAGTCAGATTTTAATGAAATGTTTTTGACTTTATTCTCTTTTATTTTAGAAAACTGATAATGTTTTCAAGTTTTGTATTCAAAAATGTTTTTCTGAGAATAATTTTTCCTTTAAAAAATGTATGGCAATAATTTTCCTTCAAAAGCATATTGTTGGTAATATTTTTCCTTCAAAAATGTATATTCTTCTATAAAAGTCTATTTTTATGTATATATTTTTATAATAGTGTATTTTTATATTTTCATAGTGTTTTAGCCCCAGTTTAGGGGTTAACTATTTGCCCATAGCTGGGATCCTAACAGATGCTACCACTCCGGGTCAGGGTCGACCTGAGAACTACAACAACTAAGAGGTTGTTCCATGCTCAACACAATTTCCCAATCAGAAACTTTGCTGCTGGATGCAGTTTACCGTCATGCCAAGGATTTTTTTTTTTTAATATTTAATCACATTGTGTTTTAGTGTCCTTATAGCCTTGCTTGGGCGGAAATCATTTTTAAGAAAATAATAATCAACGCTTGTGTAGTAAACAAGATCGTAACTATAAAAAGAAACATGAAGAAGGAATGAAATATGTGTGTGTGTGTGTGTGTGTGTGTGTGACTACCATAGGGGAAAGGCTAAACTGTGTTGCCAAATTAAGGATGTTATTAGAGTCAGGCTTTTATTTATTTATTGGCTTGTGCTTGAAGTCAATCAATGCTTTTCCGCACTTTCATTTTTGGTCATATCGACCCAACAAATTTTGTTTTTTGTTTTCATCGTCAGCGATTTTAATTATGAGAAACATGTTCCGCTCATATGGAGCTTTGTGTATCGCTATTTGGACCAATAAACCCTTAACTCATGATAGATAAGCAAAAAAGAAATAAAAGGGGAAAATATACGAAGGAAAAAAATAGCAGTCTACGTTCGATCGCGACTAACAACTATACTTCTCTATAAAGTGATTATTCTTATTGATCGGTTTGGTGTTGAGCATATTGATTAAACGCAAAGAATGTTTCGAAGACATACAAAGCTTAAACGTATTCGGTTATAGCGTGCTTCAGTGAACACATTCCCCTACAATATGTCCCAAAATTTTATAGAAAAACCCTATATGTTAATTCAGTCAGTTAAGTGCTATACGTGATACACGCTTTGGAAGATCATATCTCGAAAGAGACATGACTGACTGAGCAAAAGATTATTCTGCAGTAGACTAGCTGCAATCCAAGGCTATAGAACCCAATCTGTTCTGTGACTTAACGCATAACTGGAGGGAAGAGATGGCTTAATACCTTTAGGAAGGATATTTGCATTGCGCCTAAGTGAATGCAAGGAATTAAACTGGAATTCGAACTCGTCTTCACCTGATTTCTCGTTCCGAGTCGATATCCACCATTACACATCTAAACCTACTTATAAATAGAATTTTGTCTGTGTGTGTGTGGATGTGTGTGTGTCTGTATGTGTGTGTCCGTTACCTACAGACTCCGAAATGGCTGAACCGATTTTCTTGAAAATTTACACAGTAGTACTATAAGCGTCTGCGAGTGTTTTTAGCTAGGATTTTGTCGAGGTACCCCCGATAAATATCGAAAATCGATAATCGAAAAAATCAGGTTATAGAAGAAGGGGTCCGATTTTAAACAAATTTGATACACTCATAGACAAAGATATAAGAAACGATATTCAGAAGTTACAAGGTTGCAGTTCTTACAATAGTTCAGAAAATCGATAATATATATATAAAAGGCAAGATGTTTGTATGTGTGTGTCTGTTTATCTGCCTGTATGTCTGTATTTTTTTCAACCCTTTTATTTTAGTTTTTGCTACGCGTTTGGCTCTAAGTAGGTATAATTGTAGTTCTTAGTCTCAGCCAAGATACCATTTACTCACAGGACTTATTTAGCCTTCAAAATTCAGTTTGCGACGAAAAAAACTTTTTTGATATCGATACCAGGAAATCAAAATTTGACTTACATTCATTCATTTTTTTTTCAGTCTACGGTTTCGCTTTAACTAGAAACAACTATTGCATTTTAGTCTTTCGTGCCAACGTCCAATGAGTCTGAACTCCAGGACCATGGATTAGTTTTAAAGCTTTCATTATACCCGAGCCATGCGGGGCTATACTACTAGTTTATAATAAAGAATAAATTACACTGCTTATAATAAAGGTTAAATAAAGTGACGGGATAAAATTGATGAAATAGACGTCCAGTGCCGTGGAGATGGTAAGAGCATTTAGAACATTCACTTTCCGATTACGAATTTCGGGTTCGAATATCAATATGGTCGTTAGAATTTTTGGCAGCAGCCTGGTGTGGCGATCGCATCGTGTGAGCTCTACCTTTGGAAAGTACTTTAAAATGATACGGTTTGACCCAGATCGTTTGAGAGAAATTGGGTGGACGGTACTATTTAGGAGCCGTTGAATCGGGTTTCAGTCCCTGCCGATGAGAATTTATTCTTTTTTTTTAATCATATCACCCCAAGCAAGGCGATAACACCACTGCTGTGCAGGGGGATACATAAGAGTAAAAATAAAAAAATTAGAGGAGAGTGGAGCGAAGGACGAACCAGTTAGAAAGGAGCAAGGATGAGAATACAGGTGTGATGACAGTTGCAAAGGTGGAGAGAAAGAAAATGATCTACAGGACGGTGTGGGAAGAATTAGGGTCAAGCAGTTAAGAGATGAGTATTGACCTTTAAATTCAGGAAAGCAGGAATAAAGAAGTGAGTTCCACAGGCAGGAAGTGCGAGAAAAGAAGCTGCAGGAATAGAATTGTCGTCTGCATTTGGTTGATCTAACTGTGAAGGGGTGAGACTCAGTTGCCAGTCTGGTTGCACGAGTAAACACTTGTTGCGGAAGCACCAGACACTTATGTTTGTTGGCGCAGAAGGCATGAAAGTATTTATAGAACAGAAAAAGGGAAGCCACTTCTCGTCGGTGGGAAAGTGGTTGTAGTCGAGCGGCCAAGTCGGTACCTATCACATTACTGATTCTCCTTTGGAGCCTGTCAAGAACACGGAGATAAACAGCGGGGCCACCTGACCATATATGGCAGCAGTACTCCATGCACAGACGAATGGTTGATTTGTATGTATGCTGGATGGTTTCAGGTGGGAAAAATATCCTGGACCGACACAGTGACCCAACCTTCCTAGCAGTGGATTTAGCTATTGTCTCAATGTAGTGGTTCCACTTGAGATCAGAAGAGAGGGTAAGGCCAACGAGACGTAGTATATTGCTCTCGGGGAGACTCGCTTAATCCATGCTTATGGGAGGCAGGAGAGGTTATCTGTGATGATTGACAGACAGCAGCTTGGTCTTAGACGCATTGAAATTTACAAGCCATTTCTTACACCAATTCACCACAGAGTGTATATCCCTCTCAAGATCAGCAGCGAGATTATGTTTGTCCGTCACGCCTGGATTCTTACTGATGCGGGAGTAAATTGTGGTGTCATCTGAGTAGATGCTGACCTGGCTCTTGATATCGTCTGTGAGGTCATTTATGAAAATAAGGAAGAGCATCGGACCTAGGATAGAGCCCCGAGGGACACCAGAGTTTGTACAGTAAGGTGTGGAGGCATGCCCATTCAAGACGACCTTCATTATGCGGTTATTTAGGAAAGATTGGATCAGATCATGCAATCGTCCGGTAATACCGCAATCCCGTAGCTTGCATATAAGGCCAGCGTGCCAAACCCTGTCGAAAGACTTGGAGATGTCCAGAGCAGCAGCACGAGCCTTCGCCGGACTCCTCCAGGGCCTGGAACATCTACTCCGTAATGGTCGTTAGCATGTCGGCCGTGGACCTGGTAAAGCGGAAGGCATAGTGCCTGTCGGAGAAGAGTTTATGGGCAGTAAGATGCTGAACTATTTCAGCATTGATAATGGTCTCGAACACCTTACCGAAACTTGGTAGAAGGCTTATAGGGCGATAGTTGGATGGGTCCAAGGATTTTTTTTAATCATATCACCCCGAGTAAGGCAGTAACACCACTGATGTGCAAGGGGGCTACATAGGAGTGAAAAGATAGGAAAAGAGAATACCGAAAACCGCATCTTAAACAGGAAACAAGGGATGAGCCTCTTCACCTGTTCAAGAGACGAGGGTTGAGTGTGAACCGGGCGATAGTTTAGTCTATCTACTCCAATTGAAAAAAAAGAAAGAAAAAAAAAAGATTGGAAAAGAGAAAACCGGAAACCGCATCCTAAACCGGAAACAAGGGATGAGCCTCTTCACCTGTTCAATAGACGTGGGTGGAGTGTGAACCGGGCGATAGTTTAGCCTATGTTTACCAGAGTTCTTAAATTCAGGAACTACAGAAGAGGAATTCCAGCATGCAGGAAAACTGGAAGCGGCTTTATTAAGATTTCTTGAATACGCAGGCCGATAACCGTAATACAAATTGAAAACCGGGGCGTCTCTTTCTCTTTCACCACCTTCTCTTTCATCGTTCACCTCTCACCTCTTGTCTTTCACCATTCACACAGAGCAATAACTTCAAAAACATTCCTATCCTACGACAAACGCTCATACATACATAAATACATACACATAAAATCATTCTTGCAAGGACGACTATGAACTCTACCTTTAACTTCTATATGTTTCTAATTGAACATTAACTTAAATAATTCATGCTTTTTTTAAATCATTTCAATCCAAGCAAGACATTCCACTGCCACTATAGCGCAGGGGGTTACATAGGGGAAGGTGCTAAGAGAGCGATTGGATATAAGAAATGTTAGAAGGAGGGTGATAGACGACTAAGGAGGTACTTAGGAAGAGTGTTTGAGAGAAGGGGTGCGAGTTAGTGTGTTAGGAGGTGTCTACTGACTTTACATTTAAACTCCTGGATATTGTAGCTGTCAGGGAAGCAAGTATGCGGAAGGGAATTCCACAGGCGGAGGTGCGAGAAAAAAGAAGCTGTTGGAGTGTTATCTTTTTCTCTCAATAAATTTGTTTTAACATGCAAAATGTATACTTTTATGCTTCCATTAATCAAAGACATTCCAATATCCAACCTTCTGCTGCCAACCTTCTGATGACAGCGAAACATCCTAAGTAGTGGGGACTTTGGTTATGTATGACACAAGGCCGATTCAATAAACATTAACCATCTCTCCATAGCGGGAGCTGAAGCTCGTAAGATCATTCCGATAGTGTCTTAGAAAATAAAAAAACAAAAAAAAAACCAAAAAAAAACAATGATAATCTCGTGTTTCGAAAATACAAACTTTAACTAAAAGAAAAAAAAAAGAAACGGGAACAAAGAAAGAAACAAAGAAAAGAAGAAGAAGAAGAAGAAGAAGAAGAAGAAGAAGAAGAAGAAGAAAAATTTCTAAGCAATGAACAAAAAAAATCCAACGCTCTGAGAAACCAACTTCTTCAGTAAAGGGGAAACGAAATAAACCCCGCGTGTATTTTTTCAAACATTTTTAACGTACTCGTAATTCATAGTTGGTAAGTGGTTTCTTTTGTTCTCATGCTCTACTCTCCTTACTCAGTAAGAGTGTGTAGCACGCGGTGTAAAGTCTGCCTTCTACCGAGCACCTGTAGCTCAGAGTTAGAATCGCCGACTGACGCCAGTTCGGTCGGGTTTCAATCCTAAGCAAACAGCAATCGGCTGTCTAATAGTACTGATGAGCTGTGGTACAACAAAACAGATCTGTCTACGGATGATATATATATATATATATTCTATTTTTAAACGAGTTATTTTGCTGCCCAAGTTTCATGGTAGAAACCTGGGTAGCAAAATAACTCGTTTAAAAATGGAAAATATTCAAATGTTCTACAATATAATTGTATCGAACACTTTTTAATACAAATGTGTACTGGTCTAATCTTTTTGTGACCGAAAACTAAGTATTAAACAATCAATATATATATATATATATATATATATATATATATATATATATTGATTGTTTAATACTTATATATTTAATACATATATATATATATGTGTGTGTGTGTGTGTGTGTGTGTGTGCGCGCGCGCGCGCGCTCGTGCGCGTGTGTGTTAACTATTTGCGCGTACAAGCCAGCTTGTACGACTCAGCAATTACCCAACATCTTATAAATAGAAGAGATTGGCTGACTGACTTTAGTGTGTATCAGTTCTCTTTTTTGTCTGGTTCAAACACTGTGTTTCACTTGCAGGCATTAAAATCACTGTATATTAGGTCTAGGAGGCCGTCTCTCTGTAAATAGGGAGATTACCTCCTTGGATTTCATATTATCAGTATCTAGTGATTGGTCCCACCTTTTTTCCCTTCCATTTTTTAGCTTCATTTTTAAATATTAAAAAAAAGGATGGAATTAATATTCCCAGACAGCCCTGATGAAGCTTGGGATAGAAATTGGTCGGTCGTTTTTCCTGTGTCTGTATTTTTTTTACCATTTTTACAAAATGCCTGTAAGTATTAAATTTATTTTATTTCTTGCTCGCCAGATGACGCTTTTATACGACCAATAATTTATTTAAATATATATATATATATATATATTGAGAGAGAGAGAGAGAGAGAGAGAGAGAAAGAGAACGAAAAAGGAAGAGGAAAATATAGAGAAAGAGAGAGAGAGAAAGAGAATGAAAAAGGAAGAGGGAAATATAGAAAAAGAGAGAGAAAGTGAACTAAAAAGTGAAGAGGGAAATATAGAAAAAGATAGAGGGAGAGAGAGAAAGAGAACGAAAAAGGAAGAGGAAAATATAGAGAAAGAGAGAAATAGAGAGAGAGAGAAAGTGAACTAAAATGTGAAGAGGGAAATATAGAGAAAGAGAGAGAGAGAAAGAGAACGAAAAAGGAAGAGGAAAATATATATCTATATATATATAGAGAGAGAGAGAAAGAGAATGAAAAACGAAGAGGGAAATATAGAAAAAGAGAGAGAGAAAGTGAACTAAAAGTGAAGAGGGAAATATAGAGAAAGATAGAGGGAGAGAGAGAGTCTAGCAAAAAATGTATACATGCTTCAAGAAGATGGGATTCTTTTGGCGAACTTTAGACAAAAGACTGAAAATCCATGTACAGCAATCCCACTGGACACTTTCACCAACGTTGCCAAAGCAATAGTTTGCCGTACTAATAAATGCCTGGAAGATAAACGCCACCATTTTGAGCATCTGTTGTGCTCATAGCGTCCAAAATAACTTATATTTATCTCGTGATGTCAGAGTAAATTTCCTAACCCATCTTTTTCAATGGAACATAGGCGTTAGCCGAATCTTCTCCACAGACGAGAGGACTGTCGATGCTTCTTCAACTTGTAATTTTTGCCCTTAGTGGAGTTGACTATGCAAATTCCTTTATCATTTGGACGAGGTTAGACTGGTTGATTATCAAATCTGTAGAACCTAATACGTCCTGCTATTTAACTCATAACTGGAGAGAGAATAGATGGATTAATACCTTTCGAAAAGGTATTTGCGCGTAAACGAATGCAATGAATTCAACTAGAATTCAAACTCTGCTACACGATTTTCCATTCCGATTCGATACTTCCTGTGTCACAGTGCATATCCTGAATAAATTTATTATGACTATATTTATCTAATTTTTCTATTCCTTTAGTATATATATATATATATATATATATATATATATATATATATATATATGTGTGTGTGTGTGTGTGTGTGTATTTAGGCAGCAAATCTTCTTTTAGACATGTCAGATTAAATAAATTGCAAACATTATGTCTGCTCATTTCTAATAAAATCCGTTAAAACTCGCGGATAATCTTTCGCGTATTACAGTTGAACGATATCAGAAATGAGCTGTAACGTTGACAGATGTTGTTATTATTCACTTCTCAAGGTACCAAAGTACTTTCAATCTCTTTCCGACATCATCCTCATGGGTGTAAATTATGGCAACAAAAAATAACCGCAAAATTGTGTTACTATAAATTCCAGTAATTTTTTTTTGCTTCAAATATAACGGGTGAGAAATTTTTAACGTTCATTAGAATGTGAAAATTATCCAAGATGGATTTTTTTTAAACGTTGTCATGTCATGGTCATGCACGAATTCAAGCATGTAAAAAGTGTTATTTTTACAAACATTTTAGAGCATTACTACAGTATTCATAGCTGATTCTTTAATTGACGGCTTAAGTGTTATAATGAATATTGACTCGAGAAACTGTAGTTTGTTTTTGTCGTCTTCTTGGTGTGTAGTTTATCTGTGAGTATGAACGGATTTTATTAAAAATAAGCATACATAATGTTTGAAATTTATTTAATCTCACACACACATATACATATATATATATATATATATATATATTTAGTGTATCGAGGCAGAAGATATACTGCTAACTATAAGAGACAATGAATGTATATTATGTTTAATCATGAGCCGTTCTAAACTTCGTATTTTGGCTTTAAATTCAGTTGAAAGTAAAGACTAAATCTCTCCAGCATTTGGATATTTATTTATTAAGTTGGTTCTAAACTTTCGGCTCACATAAAAACTTGTAATGCATTTAAGTATATGGTCCTATTAACATTTCGAGCTCTCACGCAGTGTGACATCATAGAACCACATTACAAATTTACGAACTGAGTTTGCGATTTGGCAACTGTTATCGTTACTTAGCAAAGTTTTATGTCAACACGAGTTAAATCGTCTTTGATGGTGAATGTTTTCATGTTAACGTCCCTGTAACCTCTCTGAAGATGGCTAATGTGAGCTGAAACCTTAGAAACAACATAATAAAAAATATCCAAATGTTGGAGAATTTTTGTCGTTATTTTCACCTGAAATTAAAGCCAACATACGATGTTTAGAACGGCTCATGATTAAACATAATAGACATCCATTGTCTCTTATATTTAACAGTATATACTTAGAATATATATATATATATATATATATGTGTGTGTGTGTGTGTGTGTGTGTGTGTGTGTGTGTGTGTGTGTGTGTGTGTATTATTTTTTTGGTTATTATAGCCCTGTAATTATGAGTTCGGCTAATGCAATCTTTTACGGCCTCTTCTCCGATGAACTTAGCTCACTATATACAAATTTACTGGAGCCACAAGATTAGCAACTAGGTCCCACCCTTTTACTTAGAAACCAATAAATTGTAAACGCAAATTCTACTCCATCAGCTGCTTTTCTCGCACTTCACGCCTGTGGAATTCCCTTCAATTTACTTGCTTACCCGACAGCTACAATCTCCAAGAATTTAAATGTAAAGTCAATAGTCATCTCCTATCTCACTAACCTGCATCCTCTCTCTGTCACGCTCCTTTCTCCGTCCACTTCACTCTCATTAGTATTTTTATCCTTCTCTTACCCACTTTTTGACTCCCTCTATATCCAGTCACTCTTTCTGATAAATTTCATCCTATGTAACCCACTGCAAAACAGTGGTAATAAAATGCCTTACTTGGGGTGATATGATTATAAAATAAATTTTAAAAAATCCTGTGACTATTAATGATAAATAAAGGCTTTCTTTATGATTGAATAGGCGTTTCCAATTCGCAACATAGGATTATGCAACAAATTTATTATAATTTTCATTTCAAGGACAAATTATGTTTTCATTTCGAGGTTTCAAAATGTATATTGTAACTGAAATTTACTGTTATGTTTTCAGCAGTACGACAATATTCTGCATATCACTTTTGCATTGAGATGCTTACCCACCCAAGGGAATTGTACAACATCAGAAATCCGAGGTTATCATGGCAGGGTTAATGAGAACAAGCAGCATAGACATTTTGTGGGAAAAACTAAAAATCTTAACATTATACAATCAAAAGAAATGCTTAGCTCTCAAGAAAGACTTTTAATACAGCGAAGAATCTGTAATGTGATTGATACCGACTTAGCTGACCGCCTGCAGTCACTCTCTCACCGGCGTGACGTGGCTTCCCTGTGCCTCTTCTACAAATACTTTCATGGCTTCTGCTCTGATGAACTTAAATCACTGGTGCCACCCCCTAGGTGTGAGTTCGCACGAGATACTAGATTGGCAACTAGGTCCCACCCTTTTACAGTGAAACCGATGAAATGTAACCGCAATTTCTACTCCAACAGCTTCTTTTCTCGTACTTCCCGCCCGTGGAATTCCCTTCCGCATGCTTGCTTCCCCGAGGGCTATAACCTCCAGGAGTTTAAATGTAAGGTCAATAGACACCTCCTAACACACTAACCCTGCCATTCTCCCCAACTCTCTCCCTATGTACATCCTAACTCGTCTATCGCCCTGTGTAACCCCTGCGCTATAGTGGCAGCGGAATGCCTTGCTTGGGGTGACATGATTAAAAAAATCCCTTTCTAACATTAATCACACTAAATATACCCGTAGAAATAGAAAATATCCGTATATACATCCAAATATTATAAAGTCTGTTTCTAATCATGCACAGTAAAAACGAATGAAAATATGGAAGCTATTAAAAAAAAAAACAAGTAAGGAATATGCAAGCTATTAAAAAACAACTAAGGAATATGCAAGCTATTAAAAAAACAACTAAGGAATATGGAAGCTATTAAAAAAACAACTAAGGAATATGGAAGCTATTAAAAGAAACAACTAAGGGATATGGAAGCTATTAAAAAAAAACAACTAAGGAATATGCAAGCTATTAAAAAAACAACTAAGGAATATGCAAGCTATTAAAAAAAACAACTAAGGAATATGCAAGCTATTAAAAAAACAACTAAGGAATATGGAAGCTATTAAAAACACAACTAAGGAATATGGAAGCTATTAAAAAATAACTAAGGAATATGCAAGCTATTAAAAAAACAACTAAGGAATACTAGATCTTCATTAATTATTGAGACTCAACTTATTTTATCCACGAATTCACTAACAAATCTAAATTTCATGAAAATGATTTGAATCAGAAAATTATCACCAAAATGTTGGGTTTCATCGCGTATTAATTCATTATGGAAACAGAAAAAATGCATTCTTCAAAACCCAACCGCATTCAGAGGTATCTCAGTTTGATCTGTTTTGATGAAAGTGTTAACAAACATTATACTGACTAGGTCCTTCTCAATTTATGAAAGGAAACCTCTCACTAGTTTCGTTGTTCTTTCTGGCAAGAGTTGTAATGATAGAATATATGTG
Organism: Ascarosepion bandense; assembly: GCA_037127315.1. Taxonomy (NCBI): domain Eukaryota; kingdom Metazoa; phylum Mollusca; class Cephalopoda; order Sepiida; family Sepiidae; genus Ascarosepion; species Ascarosepion bandense. The sequence continues at coordinate 1,371,900 of JBBBDQ010001563.1, forward strand.
ATCAAAGTTCGCCTGTATGATGCATGCCTCTCCGCTAGGAAATGCTATACCTGCTATATCGAAATTAGAGCAGCATATGGCAACGTCAATATAGACTTCCGCTTCCTATCCATTAGCAACCATTTTATAACTTCCGAATCAGCTGAGTGCATCGATCTAACAGAGGGACATTTTCGGTCCACAATATCATACATATCTGGCGAAGAGCCGAATATGGAAATATTTAAAAAACATCAAATGTATAACCAGAAGAGAAAGAGAACTTCAGCTACATTTTATATATTCATATCGTCTCAAGCAGCGCATTTTACTGCCACTGTTTAGCAGGGATTTACATAGGAGGAAAGTTATGACAAAGAGTGACAGATTATAGGGGGTGTCAGGAAGTGGGTAAGAGAAGGATGAATGTGGCCATAAAGTAATGGATTAGTTTATATATGTTTGTAATGTATAATTGATCTCCCTCTTTATATCCACATTATAATAATATAGATTTTTTTTTTATAATCATATCGCCCCAAGCAATGAATTTTACTGCCACTGTTTTGCAATGGTTTGCATAGGAGGAAAGTTATGAGAAAGAGTGACAGATTATTGGGGTGTCAGGAAGTGGGTAAGAGAAGGATGAGAATACTGATGAAAGTGAAATGGACGGTGAAAGAAGCATGAGAGAGAGAGAGGATACAGGTTAGTGAGATAGAAGATGACTATTGACTTGACTATTCTTGGAGATTATAGCTTTCGGGAAAGCAAGAAAATGGAAGGGAATTCCACAGGCGGGAAATGCGAGAAAAGCAGCTGCGGGTGTAGAATTTGCGCTTACATTTTATTGGTTTCACAGTAAAAGGGTGGGAAACTGGTTGTTAATCTTGTGCCTTAAGTAAATTTATATATAGCGGGGACCAGTGAGCTAAGTTAATCGGAGCAGAAGCCGTGAAAGTATTTATAGAAGAGGCACAGGGGAGCCACGTAGCGCCGGTAAGAAAGCGACTGTATCCGAGCTGACAAGCCGGGATCTATCACATTGCAGATTCTCCGTTGGATTTTATCAAGGACACCTAGGTGGATAGCAGGAGCACCCGACCAGATATGGCAGCAGTATTCAGTGCACGGGCGGATTGTAGATTTATATATGTGCAGAATTGCTTCCGGCGGAAAAAATTTCCTGGCCCTACACAGAGAACCGTCTTTCTTAGTAGCAAATTTAACAATGGACTGTCATTCCAGGTGAGGTCTGTTGTGAGAGTTAAGCCGAAAAGTTTTGTCTTTTTCTAGACTACACCCTGCGCATTTACAAGCAGAGATATAAATACATGGATTTTAATAATTTAAGGATTATAAACTTCATCCTGAAAGATCCTCGTTGTCAATGAACTGGTGATGATGGATGCGGTGGAAGGCTATTCAAATTACACAGTCATTGTTAAGATAAGAATGATATTGAACAGATGATCAATATGTTCTAATAGTTAATCAGACAGTCGGTAGACTGGTCACCAACCAAGGCTATAGTACCCAATTCCTGTTATTAAAGTCCACCAGTCAGTAAAGTGCCATACCCGCTTGGGTAATAATGTATCTTTCGATTCATAAAATCGGCTGTGGTTAGGGGCCATCGCTTAAAACGGGATGGGATCAGCTACGCCAACTTACCCGTGACACGCTAGGCATAAATTAATATATTTCTGGATTAAAACCAAGATATTTATTTTTTAGTTTATCTACTAAATGGCCAGTCAAGGTAGTTGAATACTGAGGAAAATTGTTGTAAATGAGAGAGAAATAATTAGTGCCTATAACAAGGTATGTGTGAGATATATATCGGTTGAATCTGAACTTGAATTAGTCAACATTAATCAGGGAAGCACTCACTTGGAAGGCTGTTCTACAAAGAAACAGTCTTGGGGAAGAAACTGTTTGAATGAAACTTATTCCTTGCCAAAGGAACATGAAAAGGGTCGGGATGATTTGCTGCCGTGAACATGTCATTGCGGATCCTATAGTTTTAATTGTCTCAGATAGTATGACTAAAGGAAATAACACATTATGGTAACTAAAGCGGAGAGAGTAAAACTAAGCATAATTTTCCTAATGGTCGAAAACCCGGGAATATGACATTAAAGATGAGAACAATAATCTGAATCAGTAGATATTTGGTGTTTTAGAGTGAAAAATATAGGTTACATCGACCGAAGGTATCTGAAAATTCTTCTTCTTCTATGAGCATTGTCTCCTCAGGACGGAGTCGATCATGGCCTTCCACGTTTCCCTATCCCTAGTGGCTCTGTGCAGGCCTTCTCCTGTTACACCATGCAATCCTCGTTCCATCATCCACCTGATTCCCCTGTCTGTTTTCCCTGTATCTGGCCTGTTAGTATCAGATTCTTCAAGCCCTCCTTCTTCATTGCGTGTCCCAGGAACTTCAGCTGTCATTTCCTGATGCTCAGTATTAATTTCCTTTTTGTTTCCATCATTTCCAAGACCTCATCATTGCTCACATGCTCGATCCATGATATTCGCAGCATCCTTCTGTCGAACCACATTTCAGTTGCTTCAAGTTTTTGCTTCATCTCTGATGGTATTTTCGAGCATTCACTGCCATATTGAAGGACGGACAGCACGTAGCAATCCAGTACTCCCTTTATAGTTTCTAGCGAAATTATCTTGTTTCTTAATATTTTACTCAACTTCTGGAATGCTTCCTTTGCCATGCCAATTCACCTTCGGATCTCTGTGTCGCACTTTCTGTCTTCTGTTATAATGCTTCCCAGGAATTGACGTTTTTGTACCTGCTTGATTCTGATATCCCCGACCTGTATTTGGCATTTTGAGCTGCCCTTTTTACTTATGATCATGCATTCAGTTTTCGTGCAGTTTATTTCTAGTCCTTTCTTGTTACTTTCTTCTACTACCTTCTGTGGGAGGTCTAGTAGTTTCTTTTCTGTGTCTGCTATCAACACTGTATCATCTGCGTACCTTACATTTAGTGATATGAAAATATTTTTTATATATGCTGAACTAATTCCTTGTTCATATAAAGGCACTTTGTTGCCATTATAGGTTCTGGATTAATTTAATGTCTTTCCTGATAATGTCAAGGTTATTGAGCACCTCTCTGAAGTCTTTTTGTTGTACTTTGTTGAACACATTTGCGTAATTTATAAAAAAAAGTAACCGTCTTTTTCTGCATTTGTATTCTCCTTTTCGAGAACATTCTGATTTCAGGGCTTTTGACAAATCTGCACGGGTCTGGTCTAATTTCTGGCTTTACTCTGCTCTGCGTTTTATTCATCAGAATCCGGATGAAGGGTTTTGTTATGTAACTCATTAAGCTGAATTTTGGGTGGAGTTCACATTCCTTTACACCTGGCTTCTTGGGTAGTGCCGTGAAAACTGATCTGCTTAAGTCAAGTTAACTAAATAACTAAAAAGTTAATAATGAAGCCACTATAATATCTATTGAAATACTAGCAGTATAGCCCGGCGTTGCTCGGGTGTAATGAAAGCTTTAAGACTAATCCATCGTCATGAAGCTCAGACTCAGCCTAAAGAATATTTGTGTGAAGTTTGGTGAGAATCGGATAAAAATTGTGGATTTGTATAAAGAAAAACAGACATAAAGACAAACATCTGACCTTATATATATATATTGTCGATTTTCAGCACTATTGTAAGAACTGCAAACTTTTTGAATATCGTTTCTTATGTCTTTGTCTCTGAGTGTATCAAATTTGATTAAAAACGGACCACTCCTTCTATAACCCGATTTTTTCGATTATCAATTTTCGATATTTATCGGGGGTATCTCGACACAAAACCTAGCTAAAAACACTCGCAGATGGTTATAGTACAACTGCGTAAATTTTCAAGAAAATCCGTTCAGCCGTTTCGGAGTCTATAGATAACGGACACACACACAGAGACACACAGAGACAAAGTTCTATTTATTATATAAGTATAGATATATAGTTTTGGTGCTTATGTTGCTCCTCTATCAATATAGCTAGTTTTAATACATACAGCGTGTTATGGGTAAATTGTTGCCATTACATATTTTTTATTTCATGCATGCATGTTGTTTGCTTATGATTCTGTTGACTGCACAGTATATTAGTGTCAGTTGTGAACCATCTATGAGAAATGGTGCACCATGAATCAATTCAGTTCTATCAGAAATTTGGAAATGGTATTCATGTCGGAATCTACAAAATGAATATTCCAGAGTGTTTGGGTGTTAATCTGAAGACCAGAGCAGAGAATTCGGATGCTGCTGGATGACCCTATGTCCCTCAACAGAACCTTTGCACCATTCCACACAAGAAAGAGAACCCAGTCATGGCTGTCAGACAATTTCTGTAACCACATCACTCCTTGCATCTGGCTACCTTACCCCGCAGACTGTTGTGCACTCTTTTCATCAGAATCCGGATGATGGGTTTCGATATGTGACTCATTAAGCTGATTGTTTGGCGAAATTCACATTATTTGCGTTTTTTTATTAATTTCGGGATTTTCATTTATACTATACTGCTTTTTATCGATTTAGTTGAGGTACATATATATTTAGTAAAGGAAAATATATATTATATATGTATATAAATACAATTTTAAAGTGGGGAACACATGCGCGGAGGCTCGGTTCAAAGTTCAAACATTACCAGTCTACCGCTGATGCAGCAACTGGGTACATATATATATATATGTTTTGATCAGTTATTCCTTATAGACGTATTTTATACTTGCATTTGGTTTTAATTTTAATTGTATATTCTTGATATGATCGTAATAATATTCTCCAGTTAAAGATGTTCATTCGAATCAAGTATTTATAGGGATATAACAGAACTACATGACTTTGTGTAAAATATGTTTTTCTTGTTATGTATAATTATGTAGATCACAAGCACAATAATTAATTTATGTTAAGGTATCCAAGATAATAGGGGAGTCATTTTCATTTAATTTTAAATTGTTTTTGGTTTTCATACTGAAATGTGCATTTACTTGATGGGATATCGCAATTGTTCTGGGATATTGCCACTGTTGTAGATTCCTCTTCTTGTATGTGCCTTGTTCTTTCAGGACGTAGGCGATCATGGCGTTCCACGTCTTTCTATCCCTGGTGGCTCTTAGCACTCTTTCTTCTGTTACCCCACGCGACCCCCGTTCTGTCATCCACCTTCTCAGGCCCTTCAAATATATTATCCCCTGCTTTTCCCTACCTCTTTTTCCCCTCTATGTAGCCTGTTAGTATCAGATTCTCCAAGCCCTCCTTCCTCATTGCATGTCCCAGGAAATGTAGTGTCTTTTCCTGATGCTCAGTATTACTTTCCTTTTCATTTCCATCCTTTCCAAAACCTCATCATTGCTCACATGCTCGGTCCATGATATTCAGAGCATCCTTCTATAGAACTACATTTCAGCTGCTTCAAGCTTTTCCTTGATCTTTGAAGATATTGTCCAGCATTCACTGCCATATTGTAGAACTGATATCACATAACAATCTAGTATACTTTTCTTTGTTTTTAGCGAAATTCTCCTGTCTCTTAATACTTTACTTAGCTTCTGGAATGTGACCTTTACCGTGCTAATTCGCCTTCGGATCTCTGTATCGCATTTTTCGTCTTCTGTTCGAACACTTCCCAGATATTTAAACTTCCGTACCTGCTTAATTTTAGTATTCTTCACCTATATTTGACATTTTGGGCTGCTCTTTTATCTGATGCCCATGCATTTGGGTTTCTTGCAATTGATTTGTAATCCTTTCTTGTCACTCTCTTCAGCTACCTTCTGTAGGAGGTCTTGTAGTTTTCTTTCCTTGTCTGCTATCTGCACTGTATCATCTGCGTAGCTTATGTTGTTTAAATTATGGCCTCCGATGACAAATCCTGGCATTTACGGTCCTCAGAATAGTCTCGCCGTACAAGTTGAACAGATCCGGTGAAAAGACATATTCTTGTCTTTCGCCTCTTTCTATCTAAACTTATTTATAAATGGAACTTTGTCTGTGAGTGTGTCTATGTGTGCGTGTGTGTGTCCGTGACCTATAGACTCCGATACGGCTGAACCAATTTGCTTCCAAATTTACACAATTGTACTATAAGTGCCTGCGAATATTCTTAGCTAGGGTCTGTGTCGAGGTACCCCTGATAAATGTCGAAAATCGATAATCGAAAAAATCGGGTTATAGAAGGAGTGGTCCGATTTTAATCAAATTTGATACACTCATAGACAAAGACATAAGAAACGGTATTTGAAAGTTTCAAGGTTGCAGGTCTTACAATAGTGCAGAAAATCGATAATATATATATATATATAAAAGACAAGATGTTTGTGTGTGTGCCTGTTTATCTGTCTGTATGTCCTTTTATACAAATCCACAATTTTAATCCGACTTTTCACCAAACTTTACACAAATATTCTTTAGGCTGAGTCTGATCTCCAGGACCATGGATTAGTTTTAAAGCTTTCGTTACACCAATGAAACGCCGACATATACTGCTAGTCTTTTTTATATCTGCTGAATTCTTTACCTGTCCGTATGCAGGAGATTTCCCCCGAATTGGTTTAAAGCTGTCGGTTTGTCTATTACAATACCATCTGGTCCTGCAGCTTTGTTTCTATGAAGTGTGTCGAGTGCAGCTTTTACTTCGAATATTTCTGGTCTATTGGTATATCTTTGTATTGTCGGTTTATTTCCGATATAATAATTTCATTGCTGAATAATTTTTCTCTTTCTGTAATATGAATGTTCCGTCCTTGGATTTTATGCATCCTGTTGCTGAACATATTTGTAGACCTGTCATTACTCACATTTTTTATGCATATCTTTTTATTTGTGTTACACAATCTCTCTATTACTGCATATCTTCTTCTTCTTCTTCTTATTTTTCTTCTTCTATGTGCCCTCTCCTTTCAGGACGTAGGCGATTATGGCGTTCCACGTCTCCCTATCTCTGGTGGCTTATAGCACGCCTTTTCCTGTTAGACCATGCAACCCTCGTTCCATCATCCACCTGATTAGGTCCTTCAAATATCTTATCCGCTGCTTTTCCTTGTCTCTCTTCCCCTTTATCTGACCTGTTAGTATCAGGTTCTTCAAGCCCTATTTTCTCGAAAAAAAAAAAAACACGACTGACTGGACAGAAGATTATCCCGCAGTAGGTTGCCATTAATTTCTGCGGTAGACTTGTTGTTGACCAAGGCTATAGAACCCAATCTGTCCTGTCATTTAACTCATAGGTGAAGGAAGAAGAAAAAGATTATAGTACTTTATTATATTAAGTATAATTAAGGTGAAACAGTTTATTACTTTATAACACTTTATGCCCAGTATAAGTTTTAATTATGTTTCCAACTATTATATTCAGTCAGTCAGTTAAGTGCCGTACGTGATACACGAGTAGGCGATCATATCTCGAAAAAAAACATGACTGACTGGGCAGAAGATTATGCCGCAGTAGGTTGCCATTACTTTCAACGGTAGACTGATTGCCAACCAAGGCTATAGAACCCAATCTATTTTGTTATTTAGCCCCTAACTAGATTCATTCCATAGGACTTAAATCACTGGTGCCCCCTAGGTAAGGATTTGATCGAGATACTAGATTAGCAACTAGGTCCCACACTTTTACAGTGAAACCGATAAAATGTAACCGCAATTTCTACTTCAACAGGTTCTTTTCTCGCACTTCGCGCCTGTGGAATTCCCTTCCACATACTTTCTTCCGCGACAGCTATAAACTCTAGGAGTGTAACTGTAAGGTCAATAGACACCTCCTAACGCACTAACTAGCATCCATTCTCTCAAACACTGTTTCCACCTACCCAACCCTCATCTTCGGTATCCTTACACGTCTATCACCCTCCTTTTGACTCTTCCTATATCTAACCATTCTTTCTCATCACCTTCCCCTATGTAACTCCCTGCGCAATAGTGACAGTGGAATGCCTTGCTTGGGGTGAAATGATGAAAAAAAATTCGATCACGGCTTCCGATATACACTGCACCACAAATTCAGCTACAGTAAATTTCACATTTTACCATTCTTGGCACAATGTTGTAAAATCAGGGGCGTAAATTTCTTGTGATAATATCCCACATTGTGATAACGGATAAAAAAAGAAAAAAACAAAAAAAAACAAAAAAAACAAATAGATGATGGAAAGAAAATGAAAGCAGAGTCTTCAAGGGCGACTAAGTTTGCGCATGTCTCAGCCACAGGTCAGCATTTACTAGACAATCCTGACTGTGTTGAGAATTATGCAGACGATTTTTCGCTGTTTTGTAGAGCCCGATCCGCTCACCGTTCACATGTGCAGGAAACAGTTTATATTAAATTATACCAACCGTGTCTGTGCAAACGAAAAGAGCATTTTATTCGCGTGCTTTGTTTATTTGGAGTTTTTTTATTAATGTTTTTCCTATTTGTACTCATTTCTAATATAAATGATTGCTTTTATTCTTGCATTATTTTACTAATAAATAGTTTTAATCGCATTCCTCTGTTTACCCACCTCATTGACTACCTTTCTCTGTAAATCATATCTTTTGTTTCGTCTTATTTATTTTCAACGTTTTTCTTTGTGATGAAGAGTTAGATGATATCTAAATATACATACATACATGCATATATATACATATACATACATACATATATATATATATATATATATATATATATATATATATACTACCGGCCATAATTATTAGGCCACCCAAGTTCTTTTTAAAAAAAAGATGTATTTTATACTATTTCATACTATTTTTCGTATTTATTACCAGGTGGATAATTCTAAATAAAAATAGAATGGTTCTTTAGTTATTAGTCTTTTGTAAAATTTACAAGGCAGCCAGGACGCCTTTGCTTCGGCCAGCCAATAAGAAGAGACTAGTGTGGGAAAAGAGCACAAAAACTGGACACCAGAATAGTTCATTTGATGCAGGGGATCATGCGTTATTAATAAAAGAACCATTGTATTTTAATTTAGAATTTTCAATTTTGCAATAAATACTAAAAATAGTATGAAATACATCATTTTTATCAAAAGTGGGGTCACACAGTAAATAATTATGGCCGGTAGTATATATATATATATATATATATATATATATATATATATATATATTCAACGGACGCTAATGGCTTTGATATAAATATATATATATATTCAATGGACACTAATGGCTTTGATATATATATATATATATATATATATATATAATTATGGCCAGTAGTATATATATATATATATATATATATATATAATTATGGCCGGTATAGTATATATATATATATATATATATATTATTCAACGGACACTAATGGCTTTGATATATATATATATATATATATATATATACATATATATATATATCAAAGCCATTAGTGTCCGTTGAATATATATATATATATATATATATATATATATATATACTACCAGCCATAATTATATATATATATATATATAACAATCAGACAATCTGGTTTTTGCTTGTCGGATATGCTAAGCTAATCTAATTTGTTGTTACTCTTATCCTAAACAATACCCACGCGTTTTCCTTACGTCTTGCCTTTGCTTCTGACCTTAGAAAGCCGAGTCAAGCAGACGTCGCCGAAACTCGTCACTCATAGATTTTCATGTTTGTCTCATCATTATTTCATATATATATAACAGAATAAAGATCAATGCAAACAGTAAGGGATAATTCTAAAAAATCTATCGATTCAAAAGCGATAATAGCCTTTGTACTTTCGATAAAACCATGATTTAGTTAAACACACTGTCAAAACATAGTAACGTTTTGTTGTCCATTTTCATTAATATAGATGTTTGAAACGATAAAATTTATATCGAACATGTTTAAAGGTTCATGCGTTTGAATACAATTTAGCCAGCTTCTAACGGTATCATTTTCAAAGATATTTTTATTTCTCGGATCAAAAAAGCTTAATGTATCCCTGTCAGTGAACCATCTTTTTAAAACTTTCATTGCAAAACCTTTCAAACCGCTTTTGATTTGAATGAATAATAGGCAAAAGCTATTGAATAACTTGGATTAGATTTCATATAGTTTAAATAGTTTATTTGTTACCATAATTTATATTAATAGCAAGTATAAATAAATGATTTCCAAAGGTTTTATCAGAGCTTCCATCAAATCCCGCTGAAAAGACTCTTTACTATCTATCACTGAAGTTGATAACGTCGAACTCGGTCAAATATTAAATCAGGAATTACTTGGAAACATCGGCTACTGTAAATGGCTTCCTACGATCTGATTTAGGCTTCGGCTTTAAATAACTAATAAAATGTTGTTAATCCGTTAAACAAATAAATAGAAACTTTTGAGTTCAAATTCCAGTCAACCGAAATATTTAATATCAAATTTTGTAGCTTTTTCGGTAAATTTTCGTTTTAGGTACCGACGGCTTTTCCTCCTTCAAATTTATCCAAAATAGCATTATTTCTGTGCAAATGTATATGCTGAACTCAAATCAACAATTAGTTATTGAAGAAACTTACCTTTTTTGCTTTGAAAGTCCATAAAAAAAGAACTATATCTCGCACTTTTTCTTTCCCGTAATTCTCACGAAGTCATGTAATTAACTGCAGAATGACGTTCAACGTAGGCAGAAGTTTTTGACGAATTTTGCCTGATTTTCTTCCTTTAATAAAACTTCCGGCGATGTACTTCCTGTTCTTAGAGTAACACGTGTAGAAATACAATAGCGCATTACTTTAATTTCCGGAAGTACATCGCCGGAAGTATCAGTAAATGAAGAAAAATCTGTCAAAATTCGATCACATGCGCAGCCCGTCATTCTGCAGTTAATTACATGATTTCGTGAGAGTTACCAGAGAGAAAAAGTGAAAGTTATAGTTCTTTTTTTTTATGGACATTTAGATAAAAAAGGTAAGTTTCTTCAATAGCTAACACTTCATTTGAGTTCAGCATATACATTTGCACAGAGATAATGCTGTTTTGGAGAAATTTGAAGGGGAAAAGCGACGGGACTTACAACAAAAATTTACCGCTTTTTCTTTGTGAATCCGTAGCCAAATAAATAAGTCCTCTAAGTAAATTGTATCATGGATGAGACTAAGAACTACAATTATACCTACTTAGAGCCAAACCCGAAACAAAAACTAAAATAAAAGGGCTGAAAAAATACAGACATAGAGGCAGACAAACAAGCACACACACAAACATCTTGCCTTTTATATATATATATATATATATATATATATATAAGCACTATTGTAAGAACTGCAACCTTGAAACTTCTGAATATCGTTTCTTGTGTCTTTGTCTATGAGTGTATGAAATTTGATTAAAATCGGACCACTCCTTCTATAACCCGATTTTTTCGGTTAACGATTTTCGATATTTATCGGGGGTACCTCGACACACATCTAGCTAAGAACACTTGCAGACACTTATAGTACAACTGCATAAATTTTCAAGAAAATCGGTTCAGCCGTTTCGGAATCTATAGGTAACGGACACACACACACACACACACACACACACACACACACACACACACACACACACACACACACACACACACAGACAAAATTTCATTTATAAATAAGTTTAGATTTAGATAGATAAAATGCTTTGAATGCGCTAAGACCACAGTTATATTAATGAAAACTCGAATCTCAATGTTTCTAAGACTCCTGAATGCACTGACCAATAGATATATTTTTTATTTGCATATTTATAAAATAGAAAGAAAATAAATGATATCTGTTCAAACAGTTGCGTTTGCTAAATATAACATTTAAAGTGTTATGGTTTATAAAATGGCGAGTGTTCGAAAAATAGAAAAAGATAGACACACTGACGCCAAGAATTCAAAATTGGGCGGCAAAATAAGGAACCGTTTCTCTTGGTAGGAGTAAGAGTAAGAGTAGGAGTAAGAAGTAGGAGGTAAGGACAGTAATTTTGTGTAGGAGATTTGAAAAGAGGAAGACGCTAGTCAGTTGACCACAAGAGTCCAGAAGGGATAGGCTCGTTTACTACTAGCATCCCACAGTGAAGAGAATTTAGCTAGTCTGCTCCTGTATCCACACAAAATTTAAATGTTGTAACTTGATGTAAAAACCTAAAGTTTTATACCAAATATAAACATCATTAATTCAAGTTTGTGTTATATTCTAATTATACCAAAACGAAGCAACACAACAAAATTAATTATTGAGCTCTCTCCTGATTACTCCTAATTTCAAAAACTCTTCTTTTACGAATCCAATACGATGTTGCCCCAATATTAAAACACTTCCCCTAACTTCCTTTCCTTTCTGTACTCTTTTTTCTTTTAATATTCTGAGTTGAAACAAACTATTTGATTTTTCGTATTTTTAAAACTGCCGAAATAAATTCTGGATTTTTAACCGTTTAATTATGTGTTAAGTTTTCTTTTCTATATATCATGTTGCTTTTGATAATATACTTTGCACTCTCTATTTTTATCTCTTGAATATTTAATATTAATTAGAAAAAACTTCTAGATTATTCTGTTTGTTTGCCATTATTTCCTATATATATGTGTGTGTGTGTGTGTGTGTGTGTGTGTGTGTGTGTGTGTGTGTGCGTGCGTCCGTGCGTGCGTGTTTGTGTGTGTGTGTGCGCGCGCGCGCGCGACTGTGGGTGCATAATTGTGTGTATAGGATCTATAATATTATCCAGAGTTATAGTGTAAATGATGAGAAAGTCGAAATGCTATAAACGACGTGCCGAGACTGTCTGTTGCTTTCGGCTTCTCTCGGTAAGAATAAATAAGGAAGCAGACTGAATCTCGGTGAAACTCCTACAGTTTGTATCACCATCTATCTATCTATCTATCTATCTATCTATCTATCTATCTATATATATATATATATATATATATATATATATTTAGCAATATATATATATATATATATATATATATATATATATATATTGCTAAATATAATAAAGTAATTATTGAACTCTCTCCTGATTACTCCTAATTTCAAAAACTCTATTTTTACGAATCCAATATGATGTTGCCTCAGTATTAAAACACTTCACCTAACTTCCTTTTCTTTCTGTACTCTTTTTTTTTAATATTCTGAGTTAACAGCTTCTTGATTAGAGATAAAAATGTATGACGTTCACACGGCACAAAATTCTACTCATTTCCTTTCGGAGAAAGGAGGAAACTCTGACCTTTTTATTTGCACATAAAAATAAAAAAATACAAAAAAAATTAATGGCACAAAAAATAAAAAAAATGTTTAAATTGTTTTACAACATGGGTACAAAACAATTTTTTATTAAACAATTTTCGATAGGCAATATAATCAGCAATTCTTAACTAAAAAATCTACGGGCAACAGTTCTTTAAAAGATTTGGAAAATGTCTTTAAAACTTTATACATTATTATAATAAAAAAATAAAATATAAAAACAATTCTTTTAAGTTTTATTACTAATCGAATTTCTTTTCTTCATACTATAATGTCCTTAATTTATATTATTCATTCCAGCAAATGAAAGTTAATCAAATTAAATTATACCAGAGTTTATTGCATTTTCTATTTTACACTTCGGAGCAGATTTTCGGATAGTGTTCTGAAATTTAAAATAAAAAAATAGATGTTTTATATTCCCCAATTAGTCCTGTGTTTAACTAATAAAAATAGTTTGCAGCCAATTAAAATTTATTAAAATTTCATGGATTTACGTGGAGTGGGGTAACAAAGTTAAAAAAAAAATTACCAAGATTTTTCAAAAATAATAATTTCAAAAATAATTTCATTCATTTGTGATTGAGTACTGAAAGTTTCATTAAAATCTGACAATTATTTGCTTTTTGCGAGAATTTCCAATTAAATATGTTTGTCACCGAAAAAAGTGGGTGATATAATCATTACGTTTTCCATTGTAAACAGTCTTAACGTTTGTTTTACAGCTAACTGAAATCAAAACAAAATTTTCTGAAAAAATTTCGAAAATTTTTGAAGGAATTAGAAAAATTTAAAAAATAACTAAAAATTACTTTGATCGCTCCTCTTAATGATAATATAAATATTTTGATGGAAAAAAGTTTGTTTTATTAAGTTTGGGGCGTTTTTTATCTATACTATGATGCCTTACACTGTTTTTTAGCGATTAAGTGAAGATACTTATAGTAGATACTTCCGTACGTTTTTGTCCCCATTCATAACATTCACAGGAAAGTCTCGATCGGACGATTTAAGAACATGGCTCGAGTTCTCATATAACTTTTTGGTTTTGAAGCAGAGTGTCAACATAGATTGGTATAGAGTTGTTAAAGAAAAAATAGAAAATTGTGTAAGAAGATGGCTATTTGAAGTGAAAATATCATTGACGAGTTGCCCCTTCAAAAATGATTGCAAAATATTATATCGATATACCGACTAAAGTAATATATATATTGATCTACCTACTATAAGTCATAAAAAGACAAAATAGTTCACTCCCTCCTGGGAGGGACAGGAGAAAAAAACATGTAAGAAATGATTTGCTTGAACATTATTTTTATCGATACTCGTATTTAAGTAGATATTCTGTTTTTAATTAAATAGTATTATATATTTATATCTACTTTACGATAAATGTTTATTACGAAAATGTGTGTCATTCAGCAGGATTCGAACCTGCGACCCCTATCTACATAGGGGAAACTATCATGCGATTTGGCACGTCTTACACCTCTCGACCACGAATGACCTTTAATCTAAACGAGGTTTTAATCATGCCTATATATCACAGTTTTCAATTTATCGCAACAGCCACATCTGCTCTGAAATGTGTCGTAATATCAACAAATGTAAACATGTTACGGTAATTGACAAAGATTAACGGAACTTGTTTGTAAACAACTGACAATTTGAAATGTGAAATGATTTGTTTGAATATTATTTTTTATTGATACTCGTTTTTAAGTAGATATTCTGTTTTTAATTAAACAGTATTATATATTTATACCTACAGCCTGATTATTTACGATAAATTTTTATTACAAAAATTCAAATTGTCGGTTGTTTCGTTAATCTTCGTTAATTTCCGTAATATATATATATATATATATATATATATATATCACTGGATAACCTCTTCAGTCTTACGATTGTATTTATACTTTATTTTTATTGTTTTGATATTTTTAAATTTCCTTATCTATGTATATTACAAAATAAACAAACCATTTTGCTGCCTATTAATGGTGCTTTAACACCGAAGATTTATACCTATTGAGTTGATGTATGCTATAATAATAATAATAATAATAATAATAATAATAATAATAATAAAACACTAAGGAAAATCTGTAAACAGTCACTGGTATGAACATCACCCAGCACCGATCACAGAAATAGAAGATGTAACCATTCTATGGGATTACACCATCTACACAGACAGAAAAATTGAAGCAAATAGGCCAGACATTATTTTTAAAAACCAGAAAGAGAAAACTTTCTGTTGATTGATATGGCTTGTCCATTGGATTGTAACATAGCAACCAAGGAATTTGAAAAACTGTCAAAATATAAAGACCTGGAAATTGAAATTGAAAAAGTGTGGAAATTGAAAACAAGAGTTTTGCCAGTGATAGTAGCTGCACTTGGAATGATAAAAAATGGAACAAAACAACATATTGAAAGAATCCCTGGTGTCTCTCTGCTTCCACTGGCCGTTCTCTGCTGGCGAATCTGTGTGTCGATTTCTTTTTATAGTCTTCTAGAACCGGGACTTTTCCTTCCGGTTTTGTCTCGCCTACGCAACGCCCACGTAATTCCAAGAGACACCTGTTTTGTTTACTTCCGTAGTCATTTCCGCCGCTGTCGGAAATAAGGTCAAACGAGCCCGACTCATAACCCTGCGACATCCGCTCTAGACGCCGACAGGATGTATTTCTCAAACACCTGTCTTGTCGTTCGCTGACCCCTTCATCGACGGGAAATATCATCGATTGCATCAACCTTCTTCGGGTGGGGGCTAGATTGCTATATTACAATACGCCATCAGTCAAGAGTGTTCAATCCAGTACCTGAATAGAGAGCCTTCAACACAATAACAGGAGTACATAGCATAAAGCCGTAAATGATTGGTGTTTATGAAATTTCCCTTTTTCCACAATGCGAGAGCATTATATATATATATATATATATATATATATATATATATATTTCAGATTAAATAAATTACAAACATTGTGTCTGCATATTCTTAATAAAATCCGTTCATAATCACGGATAATCTTTCGCGTATTATAATTGAAAGATGTCAAAAATTAACTGTAAAATTGACAGATGTTATTATCTTTAATTTCTCAATGTTCCTAAGGACATTCAATCTCTTTCCGGGTTCATCCTCAGGGGTGTGACTTATGGTAACAAAAAATAACCAAAAATCTCTGTTGCTAAAAAGTTACTGTAAATTTTTTTTCTGCTTCAAATACAACTGTTGACAAATTGCTTAGCATGAAAAACAGTTATTTCTATAAACATTTTAGAACATTACTACAGTATTCATAGCTGATTCTATTAATTGACAGCCTAAGTGTTTTAATGAAGATTGCCTCGAAGATATGTAGCGTGTTTTTTTTTTCTTTATGTGGGATAGTTGTGTTACTGGTCATTATATATATATATATATATATATATATATATATATATATATATATAATGAGGTAGAATCGCCGACTGGCGCCAATTCGGTCGGGTTTCAATCCTGGGCAAAAATCAATCGGATGTCTAACCGTACTGATGAGCTGTGATACAGTGAAACAGATCTGTCTGCGGATGACTATATATATATATATATATATTATCTAACTAAATATCTAGCTTTAGGTGTACTATTTCGTTTCACTAATTTTCCCTAGAAACACAGAGCAAATAATTCTAATGAAACCAATGTTCCTTCGCCATTTGAGTAATGCTAGAAAGTTTCAAAAACAAGCAAAATAATAATAATAATAATGATAATAATAATCGGATGAACTGCAGAACTTTGTCTAAAATCATTTTTTCCTGATCTTTATTAAGTGCAAATGTCAGTTTTAAGAAGCGTGCTTTTTTTTTTAATCTCGCTATGTATATTGAAAAAAAAAATGTTAAAAGCCAGACATTTCCTTTCATGGAATGATTAATCAGGTTCATAATAAAACAGTTTTTGAGTACAGGAGAATTAATGAAAGGGTTGTAAAATTTTCCTAGTGAATTAAATATCGCTACCTTACTGTCAATAACTTTATGCCTGTCTGTCTCTCTCAGCACTCTACCTTCTAACTTGAGGCGTATCAACTTTTCTCGCCATCCATAATCACATTCCCAGCCTCTTTCCTCTTACTCCGTTTCTCCGTCCTTCTTTCTTTCTTTCTTTGTTTCTTTCTTTCTGTCTCTCTCTCTCACTATAAGTAAACATCACTAGGTTTTATTTCGAAAGAGGGAAATTGGTATAAAAGAAAAAGTGTGAGAAGCTGTGAACTTTTTGTTTAAAGTGTAGATTTACTATTGCTATTATAATTATTACTTGTTTTTTTATAAATATTAAGTGTCCATATTGTTATTTCTGTCGCTACACGTGTTTCGAGTCTAAATTTGACTCTCTTCACGCTAATAAACTTTTGACTTCATATGTCGAGATCTGTTTGCTTTTCTGACGACAAAGGTGTCGTGTATAAAAAGATAAATAGATAAGTCAAATGGTAAGTAGGTCAAAAAGCTCATATGCGTGCGTGCATATTGCTTTTTTTTCTTTCTTTACACCCGCACGTTGTTTCTTCTGTCGCCTTCTTCTTCTATGTGCCCTGTCCTTTCAGGACGTAGGCGATCATGGTTCTCCACGTCTCCCTATCCCTTGTGGTTTCTAGTATGTTTGTTCCCGTTACTCCTGTCAACCCCCGTTCCGTCAACCACCTGATCAGGCCCTGCAAATATGTTATCCGCTGTCTTCCTTTGTCTCTCTTTCCTTCTATCTGGCCAGTCAGTATCAGGTTCTCCAGGCTCTCCGTCTTCATTGCGTGTCCCAGGAACTTCAGTTGTCTCTTCTTGATGCTCAGTATCAATTTCCTCTTTGTTGCCATTCTTTCTAACACCTCATCGTTGCTTGCAAGCTCAGTCCACGATATCCGCAGCATCCTTCTGTAGAACCACATTTCCGCTGCTTCAAGTTTTGTCCTCATTTTCGATGATATTGTCCAGCATTCGCTGCCTTATTGAAGAACTGACATCACGTAGCAGTCCCTTGCTAGACCGTAAAAGTTTTTATCACTGACTTGCGAAATTTGATTTCGTCTTTATACTTTAAAATTGTTTTTAGCGGTTTTGATTCAAATCTACTGGTCATCTAGTTATTTTTATTGTTTTTATTTTTACAAAATATAATTTATATATATATATATATATATATATATATATATATATATATATATATATATTCGTGCAACTAGGATGACAACTACGTCCCACCCTTTTACCTCTAAATACGCAAACGTTACCGGCATTTCTTCTCTACCCCTTTTTTCCCTCTTTCACCCATACTAGCTTCCCTTATAGCTACAATTTTCAAAAGTTTAAGCGCAACATCAGTTGCCATCTTTTCACTCCTTGACTCCAACCACTCTCTTACCATCTCTTTAACATCCCCTGTAATATTTTGTTTTTCTTTTCTGTCTTCCATTTCCTCTCACTGCAATCCCCTGCGATTCAGTGGCAGTACTGCCTTGTTTCGGGTGAAACGATTACATATATATATATATATATATATATATATATATATATATATATATATATACACGAAAAATCAAAAGTGAGCCAAAACCTACCGCGGTTTCACCCTACGGATCGTCAGGGAAAAGGCTGAAGTACTAACGATGAAAAGCAAATAAATAGACTTTCACAAAGAATGGGAAAAACCATACCAACACAAGAAAGGGGACTAAAAAAACCGTAATAAAACAAACTTTCGCGTATTATAATTGAAAGATGTCAAAAATTAACTGTAGAATCGACAGATGTTATTATCTTTAATTTCTCAATGTTCCTAAGGACGTTCAATCTCTTTCCGGAATCATCCTCAGGGGTGTGACTTATGGTAACAAAAAATAACCAAAAAAAACTGTTGCTAAAAAGTTACTGTAAATTTTTTTCTGCTTTAAATACAACTGTTGACAAATTGCTTAGGATGAAAAACAGTTCTTTCTATAAACATTTTAGAACATTACTACAGTATATATATATATATATATATATATATATATATATATATATATATATCCTTCCTTTCAACATCGAAGCCTGAGTCAGTCGTTTTCTTGGTTACTAAGGAAATTTTATTGCTTACTTCTCAGTTAACCTTCCCCTGTCCACTCCTTTGCCATTTCATGCCTTTCCGTTCCCTTTTCACTTCTATACATGTGACAGGGCCAAATTTTAACTTTTGAACTCTTGACTCCTGACAGACGATATGTTAAGTCTTGTAACATCGAGCCAGGTATCTCTGTCAGCTTTCTCCCTTCTTACATCGTGCGGACAAATTAAAAGATTTTTAATCCCCACCTATTTTAACATCCTATGTATGGTTATGATTTTTAGGTTTCTCCCGGTATAGAAATCTTGTAACACATTTGAATTGATAAACGTTTTGTTTTCCATTGTTGCTGATGAAGTGAGAATTTTCTCGATGAAATGGCCATCCAACGGAATTAAATTTCGAAAATTTTGTTTTATTTTTATATATTTGTCTCTGGAAAAAAGAACATACTGTTTACATCGAGCCATCTAACTTAATCAATTTTAATATTAATAAATGTTATTTTTAATAGGATCGGATTTTTGGGATTAATGTATTTGGTCCTCCTTTTGGATTTAATAATATATATATATATATATATATATATATATATATATATATATATATATATATATATATATATATAATAAAATAAATTCCGATGTTCAAATCAGTTGTATGGCCATTTCTACATGTAATACCTAAGAGAAATTTTCACGCATCATCGGCAACTTCATTATTTCAACATAATGCCCATACAACTGATTTGAACATCGGAATTTATTTTATTTTATAATTCGCTCCGCAATTCAAATATTAATTACATTGAGCCCGCTACCCTAATTAGTTTTAACATTAATGCAATTAATATTAATTAGGATCGGGTCTTTGGTGCTTACCTTCCTGCTTTTCCTTTTGGATTAAAGTTTTATATTTAATATATATATATATATATATATATATATATATATATATAAAGTTTTACTGGGATTGATAGAGAATGAGAACAGTTTGTTTTTTAAAGAAAAGTAAAAGTACACAATTCAGAAAAAAGGGAGATGGCGATTGAGATTGCATCTAATTTTTATATTTTAGGTGGCTAAGAAAAAAGAAACCGTGAAAAAGTTCAGCAAGTCCAAGAAAATAAACTTATCGGAGCAGAAATTCAGGTTGCATCCAACTATTTAAACAGTAAATCGATGAGACCTATTTGACAGTGGAATTATATGCATAGATTAACTTGATGGAATAGTTGAAATGTCAAAGGAGACATTTAATGTATTGTTAAATTTTGGTTTACTTACTAAAATATTTTATTCGGTCGAACTGTATCGAATATTCACGAGACTTTCAAAACAATAGTCTCGATCCTACATCAAGATCGGAAATCAATTAGGGTAGCATTTTTTCCAGAGCAGTAGATCACTTTCAGTTTCTTGTTTTGCTAATCTGGAATTTGTATTTGAATTTGAGTTTTGTTTAATGGCATATCAACATCTCAGTTGGCTATTAAATGCTAAAATGGGGGGGGTTAAGGTATTTTTTAATGTTCGATTATAGTGTTAAGGTTGATCTAGGCAGGTTTTAATAAAACATTTTTTTTTCAAATTTTTTAATTTATTTTACAAAACTGAAAAAGTTTTCTAGTTTTGTATTGAAAAATGTATTGCTGGTAATATGTTTTCCTTCAGAAATGTATATTTTTTATAAAGTCTATTTTTATGTATATATATTTCTATAAAAGTGTATTTTTATACTTTCATAGTGTTTTGACCCCAGTGTGAGGGATTACTATTTGCCCATAGCTGGGACCCTAACAGGTGCTAAAACTCCGGGCCATGGTGAACCTGGTAACAACATCAATTAAGAGTTGGTTCCATGCTTCTCACAGTCTCCCAATCAGAGGCCCTGCTGCCGGATGCAGTTAACCGTCAGGCCCAGGACCAATAGTTACTGAAATAAAACAGTATATATAAAAATTTCTAAAGTTAGTTCCAAATTATAAGATGTACATAAAAATGTAGAAAGATGGAGAGCTCATTAGAACAACTGCCATGAAAATATTGATAGAAAAGGCAGAGGGAAGCCTAGTCTTAGCGATGAAAAAGTTAGTGAAGTTGATAGTAAGTCAGGATCGATAACTTTACAAACATTTCTTTGGATATTGTTGGGAATCTAATTGAAGCACTAGATTTTTAATTTTTAATTCACGGACGAATGGTCGATTTATAAATGTGTAAAATTGTCTGGCACACAGTGAATCACCCTTCTTAACAGCAGACCTAGCAACTGGTTCAATTTAAATCTAAAGTCATCTCATTCTCTTTCATTCGCAGTAGATTCTTTGTCACAGTGGCGTTATCGTCATCTGTCTACCTGAAACCTGTTCTCTTATCATGCTCTCTCTTTGCCGGTAACAACTTTCATTTTTGTAGAATTATCGCAAACTTCTGTCTTCCTGAAACTTGTTCTATTAGGTTGTCCCAAAAGTTCGTAAACACTTGGAAAAAATGAAATTTTACTCGCAAAAACAACAAAAATTATTGCTCAAAATAAAGACCATCATTTTTTAAGACTTTCTGCCATCGATCTGCAAGCTTTCGGATCTGATCAGCCGGCTTCGAATCAAAGAATTCTTGACACGCTTCCTCGACTTCATCAAACGAGTCGAATCGGCGGCGCTTCAGAAAGTGTTTCATTGAGCGGAAAAGGCCGTAATCTGATGGAGCACAGTCAGGACTGTAGGCTGGATGTGGCAGAACCTCAACGCTGTCCAGCTTTTCAAACTTGTCTTTGGTCCTCCTGGCTTGGCATTGTCCTGCTGATTCAAAGCGCGCTTTCGATTGATCAGAGCCGGGTACTTTTGCTTCAACTTTTCGTAGACCCGTACAAGTTGCTGATATTAAAGTCATGATGGCACGACCATTCGGAACCAACTCAAAATGCACGTTTCCTTTAAATGTCCACCAAACGCACAACATGACTTTGTTGCCGAATCGATCTTGTTTTGGAACCGACGGTGTCTCTTGTTCTTTTTGAACCCATCGCTTGTCTCGATTGTGCTGGACCAGATAGACTCATTTCGCAAGTGTTTTCGAACAACCTAATATTTTCTCTTTTCTTTTTCTGTCTTAATTCTCTATCATTCCCAGTAACACAATACATGTTAGTAACATTATCGCCATCCTTTTTTAAATTGTTCTTTTATTGTCCTTTCTCTCAATAAAGACTTGTCATTCTCATTCATTGCTAGTAAACCCATCAGTTTTACTGGCATTATCGCCATATTCAGTCATACTGAAAATTGTTCTTTTATTTTATTTTATTCTATTTAACGTCTCGTCATTTTCTTTCAAACCCGGTGACCATTTCTTATAAAGGAAACGATCACAATCTTCTATCTTCCTGAAACCTGTTCATTTATTATCGTTTTTCCTCGCGACAATCTGCTCCTTCTCCTTCATTTCCTGTATTTGCTTCCCTCTTAGTGGCATTATCTCCATCTTCTGTTTTCCTGAAACCTTTTCTTTGTATTGTCCTTTCTCTTCATTAAAGTATTCGCGTTTTCTTTTACTCCTTGAAGCCCCTTCTGACTCAGCGAAAGTAATTTATTACACCGGTTGAAATATACAACGATTAACCATCGATTCGAGTCGGTTAAGATTGTAACGATCGGATGGATAGAAGCACCCTAGGGAGAGTTTGTTACACAAAGTAACAATTTTCTGGAAGATGTCGTCTGAGGACAACTTCCTCCTCATCAGTGGAATGCGAATGGAAGAAGAATGCGTCATTTAACGAATGACATTGTAATTATTTTCAAAATATATCAGTTTGTAAATCTCTTTAACTGTTCTTAATTGTAAGGCTTTTACATATGACAAATTTGCAAATATCGTGCACTACTTTAGGACTTGCACTTTCTTGAGGAGCCTCTTAAAAGTTCACATACAATTTAAAAGATGTATATTAATATAGCACGTTGAAAAAATGGTGCCCTATTTTAGGACTTTCACAATCTTGTAGAGTTTCTTAAATGTTCACATACAATTTAAGACATGTATATTGATATAGCACGTTGCAAATATGGTGCCCTATTTTAGGACTTGCACAATCTTGTAGAGTCTCTTAAATGTTCCCATGCAACTTAAGAGATGTATATTAATATATCACGTTGCAAATATGTTGCCCTACTTTAAGGCTTACAAAATTTTGTAGAGTCTCTTATACGTTCAAATACAATTTAAAAGATGTATATTTATATAGGACATTGCAAATATGGTGCCCTAATTTAGAGGTTGCACAATCTTATACAGTCTTTTAAACGTTCGCATAGAATTTAAGAGATGTATATTAATATATCACGTTGCAAATACAGTGCCCTACATTAGGGCTTACACAATCTTGTAGAGTCTCGTAAACTTTCGCATACAATATAAAAGATGTATATTTATATAGCACGTTGCAAATATGTTGCCCTACTTTAGAGGTTGCACAATTATGATGAGCCTCGTAAACGTTCACATAGAATTTAAGAGATGTATATTAATATATCACGTTGCAAATACAGTGCCCTACATTAGGGCTTGCACAGTCTTGTAGAGTTTCTTAAACGTTTGCATACAATTTAAAAGATGGATATTTATATAGCACGTTGCAAATATGTTGCCCTACTTTAGACGTTGCACAATCTTGTAGAGTCTCATAAACGTTCGCATAGAATTTAAGAGATGTATATCAATATAGCGCGTTGTCGTGCAGTAGATATTGGCTCAAAACGAGAAATCACACGGCCAAATTCGAATTTCAGTTGGATTCATTAGATTCCATTATGCGCAAAAACCCTTAGGAATCTGTCACTTCTCCCCCAGCTATATCTTAAACAGCAGGAAAGTTTGGATTATATATTTGTGTTTGGCAACCAGTCTACCGCAGAAAATAATGGCAACCCACTGCGGAAAAATCCTCTGCCTAGTCACTCATGTCTAGAAAGTGTAACACGTATTGCCCCTAAATGTCTGAATGGCATAAAGGTTGCTTTGAGCAACTTATAGAAACTATCCTCACATCAATTATACAAATATATGACGCGTAAAAATGAATTTTAAAAAAAAACATTGAATGCAACGACAATTTCCATCTTCTGGGATCACTTTCATCTTTTATCTTTTTTTAATACCCCTTTTTTCCCAGTCTTCTCTCTGACTGAACTCCCCCCCCCATTATGCATTAGAGGTGGTCCCGCCTTTGTTGAGGTGAAATGATTAAAAAACTAAAAAGAAGAACATAGGTATATATTCCATAATTTATTGTTCACATGCCCAGTCAGTCTTCTCTCTTTCGAGACATGATCACCCGAGTGCGTATCACTTATTTCACTTAACCGACTGATATTAATAATAGAAGTTAATTAACAGAATGAATCAAACAATTTTATTTTTAACTTTTAACTGTATGAATATACAAATTATATTTTTATTGAAATTCAAAGAGATCGAGAGTTTGACAGTCTCATTTTGGGGCCGTAGCATGAAATTGCACAAAAAGGAAATTGAAACACTGTTCAATTGATCTGGAGACAAACAAGTTCATAAAAGTAAATAAATGAATACAAAAATATAAACTTCATGAATCACAATTATATATTGAAAAAAAATATAGATAGAATGAATCAAAAAATATATGCAAAATAAAGACATATATAGCATGAAGACATGATTAATCGACTAATGGAAAGATACGCGAAGTTTGACAGGAACGAAGGCAATTCAGGTGAGTTGGGTCTTCGGCACTACTCTTAGTAATAACAAAAAGCAAAAAAACCAAAATTGTCTGGATTGCCAAGGAAATGGCCTCTGTGCTTTTCACAAGACTGAAGGCACGTTTGTTGGACTTGGATACATTGATGGATGCGTAAAAGGCAAAATATAGATGAATAACTAATGGGATGGAAGAGGTGGTATGTGGTTTGCTAGGTCATAGAGAGATAGATAAGTAGAGAGATAACCAAAAAGAGATAGATAGATAGATAGATAGATATGAATTGACCGAGATAGATAGATAGATAGATAGATAGATAGATAGATAGATAGATATGAATTGACCGAGATAGATAGATAGATAGATAGATAGATAGATAGATAGATAGATAGATAGATATGAATTAACCGAGATAGATAGATAGATAGATAGATAGATAGATAGATAGATAGATAGATAGATAGATAGATAGAAGGCAGGCAGGCTGATAGATAGATAGATAGATAGATAGATAGATAGATAGATAGATAGATAGATAGAAGGCAGGCAGGCAGGCTAATAGATAGATAGATAGATAGATAGATAGATAGATAGATAGATAGATAGATAGATAGATAGAAGGCAGGCAGGCTGATAGATAGATAGATAGATAGATAGATAGATAGATAGATAGATAGATAGATAGATAGAAGGCAGGCAGGCAGGCTAATAGATAGATAGATAGATAGATAGATAGATAGATAGATAGATAGATAGAAGGCAGGCAGGCTGATAGATAGATAGATAGATAGATAGATAGATAGATAGATAGATAGAAGGCAGGTAGGCTGATTGGTAGATAGATAGATAGAAGGCAGGTAGGCTGATTGGTAGATAGATAGATAGATCGATCGATCGATCGATAGATAGATAGATAGATAGATAGATAGATAGATAGATAGATAGATAGATATGAATTGAGATAGATAGATAGATAGATAGATAGACAGATAGATAGAAGGCAGGCAGGCTGATAGATAGATAGATAGATAGATAGATAGATAGATAGATAGATAGATAGATAGAAGGCAGGTAGGCTGATTGGTAGATAGATAGATAGAAGGCAGGTAGGCTGATTGGTAGATAGATAGATAGATCGATCGATCGATCGATAGATAGATAGATAGATAGATAGATAGATAGATAGATAGATATGAATTGAGATAGATAGATAGATTGAAGGCAGGCAGGCTGATAGATAGATAGATAGATAGATAGATAGATAGATAGATAGATGAAAGGAAATCAGGTTGTAAATAGTGTATTATAGCTACACCGTGGTTACAGCTACACAGTCTTCATTTCCTACATTAGCTGACTTTTTCTGTAATTAATTATTTCCACATACATACCCAGTTCTATCACAGAAAAATCGCTTCATAAAACTCTATCGCTGTCGAACCAATCTCATTTCCTTCGTCTTCCACTAGTAAGACGTAAGCTCTCCTCCAATTGCCGGTGTCTGGGAAAGAACGAATTATCTTGTGTGTTCTGTAGGTTGAACAACGCCACTAATTTCAATTACTCCCTTGCGATGAATTGTGAAAACGGGCTAACAAAACTAACGACGTCGTCTACCGAATTATTCGGTCAACATATGGCATGGTTTGCAGGTAATTTCAAAAGGATCTACATGTAGTAATCCGCTCCACATACCGAAGTTAAGTTTCTGATAAATCGGTAACATCTTGACTTCTTGTTCATGCACACTCTCTCTCTCTCTCTCTCTCTCCCACACACACACCCACACACACACACATATTTTTTCTGAACATATACTGTTAAATATAAGTGACAATGAATGTCTATTATGTTTAATCATGAGCCGTTCTAAACATCGTATTTTGGCTTTAATTTCAGTTGAAAATAAAGACAAAAATTGTCCAACAATTGGATAATTTTTTTATTAAGTTGGTTCTAAGCTTTCGGCTCACATGAGCCATCTTCAGAGAGGTTACAATGACGTTAACACAAAAACATCACCTTCAGCGAGGATTTTATCTTGTGTTGACATAAAACTCCGCTAAGCAAAGGCAACAGTTACCAAAAATAGCAAACGCAGTTCGCAAATTTGTAATGCGGTTCTATGACGTCACACCACGTGAGAGGTCGAATATATATATATATATATATATATATATATATATATATATATATATATATATATCCAAATGAATAAAGAACGAAGAAAATAATTGCAGCATTCAAAACATTAATTTGAAATAATGCTAGAAAGAAAAATAGAACAAAGAATATTTATTAAAAATTTAGAACATGTACAAACTACAATCTTCCTATATTCAAAATTCTTATGATCTGAATATGGTCGGGGTCGGAACGTGCAGCGTCCTAAACTTCTTTAATGTGTCAACAAAGGTGAGGACAATATGTAAGTAGTGTAAATAATTACAATACGTCATCTCCGAAAAAATAGACAATGTTCAATCTAAAACATTTATTGAATTTAAATATCCTGCAAAGAGTTGATAAACTGTAAAAAACGAAAGAAATCTGTTTCACACTTTCAGTAGTTTTTTTTTTATTACATTTAATAGGTTTTAAAAATTTGGATTGTTAGAAAATGCCCAGAACCGCGTATGCTGCATTCTAGGTGATAGATGTCCCCCTCCGCTAACAAATACATTTTCCAGATTCCTGCCATTCATTCTCAAATTATTCAATAAATATTTGGTTCCTTGCATGGCCAGTCCATGTCGTTTTCTGCAGCGCACAACTTCACAGGAAGCCATTGTAGAACGTTTCCCGCTATAACGGAAGCGTTTACTGACACGTGACCAGCTAATGTAGTCTCTGTTTTGCACACTGCAAAAGAATGTTGTCCGTTACTGTTCAGTTGATCGATATATTGTTTTACAGTCGGAATATGTCCATGGCTCAAAGGCGAAAGATTTGAAAGTGTTTTGTGGACAAACAAAATATAAAGTAAAAATCAAAATGACGCTGTAGATAGTAGACAGGGATGAAGTGAGGAAATTCACGTTGAGATAGAAAGGTAGAGACAGGTAACCAGTTAAGAAATCTATATTATAAAATGAAATGATTCTCTGTCCGTCAAACACTTTCTGCCTGTTAATTTGCATGCGTGTTTGTAATGCATAAGCGTGTGCCTGTTCTAGAGGTGTCACTTATATATGCTTTTGCAACATATAAACTAATACACACATATTCATATTCATTTGACCAGAGTTTGAAATAAATAATTAGAATAATAAATTCCCTTCCCACTCAGTACTGACCCAAGTCTCAGCAACAAAGTAATAAATATAAACCCTTTGAAAAATTATTAATTTATTAGGCAAATTTATTAGCAAATATAAACCCTTGAAAAAAAATCATAATTTTACTACTTTACATCGGAAATTATTCGGCAATAAACAGCGATTCTCTAGCGTATGTTAGATGTGGCATGAGGCCAAACATATTAGGCACACATGAAGAGTCAAACGCACTACTCAGATGTAATGGATTTAGCAAGACAAGTTTGCTAACTTTGACAAAAGTAACTATTTGACAATATATATATATATATATATATATATATAACTATTTGTACCCACAGAAATTACTAATGGCTTTAAAAAGAACAGACGTCATATTATTTAAACCCGAGGAACCTTTCGGCCAACTCTTATCAAGGGTTCTCGTTGGCTTTAATTTTAAGGGAATTAAGGAAAAAGACAAGGCAAAATAAATTAAATTACTTACAATGCTGGGAGATGATACACATACAATTCTACAAGAGTGTTTAAAAGTGAAAAAATTTTACACTCACAGACTCACCAGCAATTGTAAGGAGCGTAAAAACCGCTCTTTCTGTCTGCACAGGCTCGGCTGATGAATTTTCAAGCAAATTGCTTCCAAAATACGTAGATGATGTGTAGACCGAGCGCTGTGCAAGACAGTAAACCAGCTGTCCTCATATGCCGAGGCACACACTTGATTGTCAAAAAGATGTCGGCCAATAGCGGAATCCAGAACAGATTGTGTTGTTCTTTTAGGTCTGAGAGAGCCACTGGAACGCATATTAGCGGGGACGTGTTGTTAAACCCGCGTCTCCAACCTCAGATCGGTACGTCCTATGTATGCCGCATCACAACAGCATTTAAATTTGTAAACAATGGAACTTTTTCGAAAATAGGACAACCTATCTTTACTGAAGGAAGGAAACACAGGTATAGTCTGAAAAACAACACGTAACTGGACCGCAAAATAACAGGACGAAACACATGCCGAAACATTTTCGGCTACAGTTTGACATCTTCTACCAAGCCAGGGTATTTTCAGATACAAGGGACAGCGGCTAGGTCCTTCATCCTTACGTTCTTTATAACGTTTGATCAATTACCCGTTTCACCAAATTAACCGGGTACCCGTTGCCTTCGAAAATCTCCTGCAAGCGAATTAATTCGCTTTCTAAGCATTCAGGAGAACAAATATTCAAGGCACGGTGAACCAAGTTTTCTATCAGATCCAGTTTACGAGACTTAGGGACAAACAATTTCCAATTAGTATACAAACCTGTGAAAGATGGTTTACGATTAACAGAAGTCACGAAAGCACCGTCCCGCCGCTGAACAAGGACATCTAAAAATGAGAGACATCCATCCCTTTCAATCTCTATGGTAAACTGAAGGGAGGGATGTAAAGAATTTAGCTGAACTAAAAAATGTTCAGCATAAATGGCGCTGTCAAATAAAGAGAAGGTATCATCAACATAACGCTGATATATCAAAGGTTCAGTTACACTCTCAAATAGCAGACGCTCATGAAATCCAACGAAAATATTCGCAAGGACAGGGCCCAAAGGACTACCCATAGCAACATGCTGCCAAAATACACACAATATATATATATATATATATATATATATATATATATATATATATATATATATTAATCATTTCACCCCGAGCAAGGCGGAAACGCCACTGATGTGCAGGGGGCTACATAAATGTAAAAAGATTAATTAGAAAAGACTGAGGAGTACAAACTAGTTAGAAAGGAACAATAGAAAGCTGAGAAAGAAGGTGCGATGACAGATACATAGGTGGAGAGAAAGGGAGGGTTATAGAGGGGAGGGGAGAGAGCTAGAGGCCAGTGGTTAGTAGATGAGTATTAACTTTGCATTTAAATTTCTGGAGGTTGTAGTCGTCAGGAAAGCAAGAATACGGGAGCGAGTTCCACCGGCGGGAAGTGCGAGAGAAGAAGCTGCAGGAGTAGAATTGTCGTCTGCATTTGGCTAACCTGACTGTGAATGGGTGGGACCCAGTTGCCAGTCTGGTTGCACGAGTAAACACCTGTTGAGGAGGCATCAGTGACTTAAGTTCGTCTGATCAGAAGCCATGAAAGTATTTATAGAACATACAAAGGGAGGCCACATTTCGACGATGGGGAAGTGGCTGCAGTCGAGCCGCCAGAACAGTACCCATCACATTACAGACTCTCCTTTGGAGCCTGTCAAGAACACTGAGGAGAACGGCAGGGGCACCTGACCATAAATGGCAGCAGTACTCTATGCACGGACGGATGGTTGACTTGTATATATGCAGGATGGATTCAGGTGGCAAAAACATCCTGGATCGACATAGTGACCCAACCTTCTTAGCATATATATATATATATATTGTGTGTGTATTTTGGCAGCATTTTTTCATTAATACAGGCTTCATTGAATAATATAGACAAGTTCTGTCTATTTATTTTGTGTAAGATCCGTTCGTATGATCTGATTAGCTTGATAGTGTTGTCATGGAAAGACGACAAGAAATCGCAATAATTGTTGATTTTTTTTATCAGGTCTGAGCTTTCGGCTTACATAAGTCATTATCAAAGGATGAACATTTAATGTTCAGTGAACATGGAACATTTAAATTATTATTAACAGAGTGGAGTTATACAGAGAAAATTATGTAAGCCGAAAACTCAGACCTGATAAAAAAATCAACAATTATTGCGATTTCTTGTCGTCTTTCCAAGACAACACTATCAAGCTAATCAGATCATACGAACGGATCTTACACAAAATGAATAGACAGACCTTGTCTATATTATTCAATGAAATCTGTATTAATGATATATATATATATATATATATATATATATA
Organism: Ascarosepion bandense; assembly: GCA_037127315.1. NCBI lineage: Eukaryota > Metazoa > Mollusca > Cephalopoda > Sepiida > Sepiidae > Ascarosepion > Ascarosepion bandense. Next base: position 1,403,123 of record JBBBDQ010001563.1, read on the forward strand.
TAGGTAGCAATTTTTTTTAGATATGTCAGGAAATAAACTGCAAAAATTATGTCTGCTTATTTTTAATCAAATCCGTTCATACTCACGGATAATCCTTCGCGTATTATAATTGAAAGATGTCAGAAATTAGCTGTAACTTTAACAGTTGTTATTATTATTATTCATTTCTCAAGGTACCCAAGTACTTTCAATCTCTTTCCAAGATCATCTTCAGGGGTGTTAGTTATGGTAACAAAAAATAACCGCAAAACTGTGTTGCTAAAATTTACTGTAATTCTTTTCTGCTTCAAATATAACGGTTGACAAATTACTAGCGTTCATTAGAACGTGAAAATTATCAAAAATAGATTTTAATTATATGTTGTAATGTCATGGTCATGCACGTGTCAAAGCATGAAAAAACTTTTCTTTTTACAAGTATTTTAGAAAATTACTACAGTATTCATAGCTGATTCTATTATTTGACGGCTTAAAAATAAGCAGAGATATTGTTTGCAATTTATTTAGTCTGACATATAAAAATTTCTTGATGCAAACTGAGATAGTCGAAAATATTCGAATATTACTCACTTTATTCATAATTTCGTTCATGATGTAAATCAATTAATTCGGCTTATGTAAAAATATTGAATATTTAATAGACATACCTTTGAAATTGTTCGAGTAAATTCTTATTATTCAGATACACTTTATGCGCACACCCACATACACATAAACATATATAAATTCAATATTTTACATTTGGAGAATAGCAATTTCTACAGGCCTTTCAAAATATGTCTCATCAATTTCGGATAAGAGATATTATATCTCTAATTGTCTAACTCCCTATTTATTGGGTGAATAAAGTTTCCCTTTTGTATAATTACAGAACGTCTAATTTTTACCATAAATATTGCATTCTATAAATACTTTCATGGCTTCTGCTCGGATGAGCTTAAGTCACTGATGCCTCCTCAACAGGTGTTTACCCGTGCAACCAGACTGGCAACTGGGTCCCACCCATTCACAGTCAGGTTAGCCAAATGCAGACGACAATTCTACTCCTGCAGCTTCCACTTTCGCACTTCCCGATGTGGAACTCACTCCCGTATTCTTGCTTTCCTGACGACTACAACCTCCAGAAATTTAAATGCAAAGTTAATACTCATCTACTAACCACTGGCCTCTAGCTCTCTCCCCTCCCCTGTATAACCTTCCCTTTCTCTCCACCTATGTATCTGTCATCGCACCTGCTATCTCAGCTTTCTATTGTTTCTTTCTAACTAGTTTGTACTCCTCACTCTTTTCTAATTAATCTTTTTACATTTATGTAACCCCCTGCACATCAGAGGCGTTTCCGCCTTGCTCGGGGTGAAATGATTAATATATATATATATATATATATATATATATAATTAAATATATATGTATGTTAAATATTTGCTCAATAAACTAAATTTGTATCGAGCCTGTATCATTTGTAATATTTAATCTAATATTACTAGGAACCATTGGAATTATTTTCGAAATTTTTTTCGTGGATTTATATATATGTATATATATGATCTGTATTTAGTTTAAAGCTATATTTATAAATATGAAATCTCAAAATCAGATATATAAAGCGTACGCAAGTATAACGGTGGAAACTAAGGTTAACATCAAGCGGCTATAATGTCTTCCAAGCTTGTACGCTATCTTCGGATCATGTAGATTGCAAAAATTCAGGACTGAAGATAACGACACTCAAAATTGCAGAAAAATATCAGTGAAGTGCCATACGTAATACACGCTTGGGCGATCATGTCTCGAAAGAGACATGACTGACTAGGGCAGAATATTATCCCGCAGTAGGTTGCCATTGCTTTCTACGGTAGACTGGTTGCCGACCAATGCTATAGAACCCAATCTGTCCTGTTATTTGACTAATAGCTAGAGGAAGAAGAGATTTATTATATTATTAGTGGGGGATCAGTTTATTACTTCATAACAGTAGAAAACCGACCCCCCACTTTATGACCAGTAGAAGCCTTACTCATGATTCCAACTATTATACTCAGTCAGTCATTTAAGTGCCATACGTGATACACGCTTGCGCGATCATGTCTCGAAAGAGACATGACAGACTGGGCAGAATATTATCCCGCAGTAGGTTGCCATTGCTTTCTGCGGAAGACTGGTTGTCGACTAAGGCTATAGAACCCAATCTGTCCTGTTATTTAACTCATAACTGGAAGGAAGAGACGGATTAATACCTTTCCCAAGGGTATTTGCGCGGAAGTGAATGCAATGAATTCAGCTGGAATTCGAACTCGGCTCCCCAATTTCTCGTTCCGAGCCGGTATCCAATGCACCACAACGCATATATACATTAATTAAATAACGTAAACAGGTAGCCCACAAGCAACATAATTCCAGGTGTTACCAAAAAATCCTGCAAAGTAAATTACAATAGTTAAAATATATTCTGAATGTTAAAATGGAAATTCAAAAACACAAGAATATGCTACAAGAAAATGACAACATGGAACAATGACATCCATGAAAAGGCCTAGTGAACTGGCTGAAAGCACTTAGAAAGTTAAAAATTAGTTAGAGGGACATAAATCATGACTTCTGATCGAGGCTTTACGCAAGAAATGTGGATGAGAAAGATATACCCCAGTGATTGTAATAAAAGGTTGGTTCGAAATTCCTAGTACCTAAAGAAGGCCGGAGCGTACAACGGCCTGAACGTTGTACAAATTGCAACAAAAATGAGGACAACAGTCTGAATAATGTAAATACTGTAACTACTACCTTATCTCAGAAATATAGACAAATACTAAATGAATCTTCCACTTTGTATGAATGCCTGCTATGTCAGCATTTTTATTTTAATCGGCTGTAATAGATGATCTTAATTTACATATTTTTTTAAACATTTTTCTGCTGACAAATCTTCAGTCACTTTCTTTTCTATTCTTGTTTTCTTGTTCTTCTTCTTTACTTTATCTGAAATTCGTTTGATAACCACCCGTTATACACCCGTTTCTATTTTCTTCGATGTTTTCTTCTTCTTTAGTTCATCTTATTCTATTTGAAATGCAATTTTTTATACTTGTCTTTGTCTTTTTTGTTCTTTTTCTACTTAGTTTCTGTTCAACTCTTTGATTTCCGTTTGTATTTTTTTATCATATTGTCCCAAGCAAGGTATTTTATTGCCACTTTTTTGCAGGGGTTTACATTGGATAAAAGTTATGAGAAAGAGTGACAGGTTATAAGAGGTATCAGGAAGTGGGTAAGAGAAGGATGAGAATACTGATCAGAGTGGAGTGGACGGAGAAAGGAGCATGAGAGAGAGGATGCAGGTTAGTGAGATAGAAGATGACTACTGACTTTACATTTAAAGTCTTTTAGATTGTAGCTGTCGGGAAAGCAAGTAAATGGAAGAGAATTCCACAGGCAGGAAGTGTGAGAAAAGAAGCTGATGCAGTAGAATTTGCGTTTACATTTTATTGGTTTCACAGTAAAAGGTTGGGACCTAGTTGCTAATGTTGTGGCTCGAGTAAATTCATATATAGGGGACACCAGTAAGCTAAGTTCTTTTATATACATATACATATATATATATATAAGCGGAAAAAATCCAGGATAGGATTGGAAATAATCCGAAATAAGGATGGTTAATAATCCAGGAGGATCCTAGGAATATCGTTAAAATATTAAAACTGATCCCATAGAGAGCTCAATGTAAATTAATTTAATTTACAGAGCGGATATTTATTTATTTATCTTTAAATTCAGATAAAAAGGGAAATATCCATTTTCAACATGTCAGGTTAGTGACATAGGAGATGACTATTGACTTTACGTTTAAATTCTTGAACATTACAGCTGTCGGGAAAGCAAAGTAAATGAAAGGGAATTCCACAGGCGGGAAGTGCGAGAAAAGAAGCTGGTTCAGTAGAACTTGCGTTTACAGTTTATTGGTTTCACAGTAAAATGGTGGGACCTAGTTGCTAATCTTGTGGCTCAAGTAAATTTATATAAAGGAGGAAACAGTGTTCTAAGTTCATCGGAGAAGCAGCCGTGAAAGTATTTGTAGAAGAGACACAGGGAAGCCAACTTGCGCCGGGTAGAAAGTGACTGTATCCAAGCTGTCCATTTGGGATCGATCACATTACTGATTCTCCGTTGGATTTTGTCAAGGACACCTTGGTGGACAGGGGATTGCCATTAATATCTTCATTTTCTTCTTTTACTCCAATATTTTTAAAACACTTCTATTTCAACATTTTCCAACCCTTCTATTTTAGCCCCTTTTTTTAAGTTCTTCTTTCTCTGCTTTTTCTATTTCATATTCTTCGTCATCTTCTTCTTCTCCTTCTTCTTCATTTCTTTTTCTTCCTATATTTTCAAACACTTCTTTATCCACATTTTCCAACTCTTTTATTTTAACCCCTATTTCTATATCCTTCTTTCTCTTGTTTTTCTTCATCTTCTTCTTCTTCTTCTTCTTCTTTTTCTTCTTCTTCTTCTTCTATTATAAATTTTTTATTTCAGCATTTTTAACTCTTTTATTATAGCCCCTATTTTTAAATTCTCCTCTCTCTTCTTCTTCATCATCATCATCATCTTCTTCTTCTTCCTCTTCTTCTTCTTCTTCTTCTATTATAAATTTTTTATTTCAGCATTTTTAACTCTTTTATTATAGCCCCTATTTTTAAATTCTCCTCTCTTCTTCTTCTTCATCATCATCATCATCATTATCATCATCTTCTTCTTCTTCTTCTTCTTCTTCTTCTTCTGTTTTTCCTATATTTTTAAACTCATCTTTTCCAACATTTTCCAACTCTTTTACTTTAACCAATATTTCTATATTCTTCTTTCTCCTGTTTTTCATTTTCTTCTCTTCTTCTTCTTTATTTTCTTCTTTTACTTATTTTCTTTTTCTTCCTATATTTTTAAACTCTTCTTTTTCAACATTTTCCAACTCTTTTATTTTAAACCCTATTTTTATATTCTTCTATTTTCTATTTTTTCTTCTTGTTCTTCATCTTCTTCTTCTACTTTTCTTTTTCTTTTTATTCGTATATTATAATTCTTTCTTTTTAAACATTTTTAGCTCTTCTATTTTATCCGCTTTTTTATATTCTCCTTTCTCTTCTTTTTTCTTCATCTACTTCTTCTTTTTCTTCTCCTTTACTTTTACTTATAATATTTAAAAAAGAAAAATTATTTCAAACTTTTCCATCTCTTCTATTTTCATATTCTTTCTCTTCTCTTTCTTTTTTCATTTCCTTTTTTTTATCTTTTTCTTTCAATATTTTTAAACTTTTCTATTTCAGCCTTTGTTTCAACTTCTTCTTCGTCTTTATTCTTTTAAATTCTCTATTACCATTCTGCTATCCTTCCTATTTTCCTTTTCTATATTCTTTTATCTCTTCTTCTTCTTCTTCACCTTTTTTTCTGTCTTTTCTATTTTAATACTTTGATTTGCGCCTATATTCCTTCTTCTTTTTTTCTTCATCTTCTTGTTCGTCTTCTTTTTTCTTTTTTTCTTCAATTTCTTCTTCTTCGTCTTCTTTTTCTCCTTAGTTTTCATCTTCTTGTTCTTTTTCTTTTTCTTCATCTTCATTTTCTTCTTCTTCTTTTTCTTCTTCTTATTCTTCTTTTCCGTTTTTCTTCTTCTTCTTTTTTATATCTATAAAACTACTGTATTTACTTTTCTATTTCCTTAACCTCTTTCTTCATATTTCTTTTTCCGTACTTTCCAGTCTTTTTTTCTTCTTGTTTTCTTCTTTACCACTTCTAATACTTTTATATGCTTATATTCCATCCCTTATCGTCTTCTTCTTCTTGTTTACAATCTCTTTCTTCTATCATTCTTCACCTTACACCCCTCTTTTTTCGTTGATGTCGATATCTTTATTCGTTTTATTATTCATTCTTTTTAGAATTCTGTTTTCTCCTTGATTTCAATCTCTCTCATCCAAACGAACATTCGTCTTTCCAGAGCAAACGTCACTCTTCATCCTGTTCTCATCGTGTCCATCAAATATAACATCTTGTATAGATAAACAAAATAAAAAGCAAGAAATTCAGTTGTTGAAAAAGAAGGAATCCCTCCATAGAACTGAATACTCTTTTATAAGTGTACAAAATGGCACATCACAAAAGGACAAACGATTTTAATGGCTAAAATATATAAAAACCAAAAAATGTATTTTTATCATCAGCCAAACTCTTCTTAAAAAAGGTAAGAAAAAAATTCAAAAGATCATTCACGAAAAATATTTGAGACGAGAAACTATATTGATTAAAAATGAGAAGAATAGCTTTGGGAAATTTGCAGAGATTAGTTACGAAAGGTTATTAAGGTTTTCTGAGAGAAAATTATTTTATTATCTTTCAAAAAGCAAAAGGATCTTTTATATTTTGTTGTTGTGGTTAGCTTCAGGATTGGATTGATTCGGATTCAGTTGTATTTAACAGAGTCTTCATTTATCAAGAGAATCTCAAGTCTGTGAATGCATAGATTTTGATAAGTACCCGGCTAAAACTCAATAAAGATGCTTCAAAATAAAATTTATCAAATTAAAAATGATATCTATCTATCTGTCTGTCTGTCTATCTATCTATCTATCTATCTATCTATCTGCCGACTGTTTTCTCTTTCTTTCAGTGTCTGTTCATATCTATCTATCTATCTATCTATCTATCTATCTATCTATCTATCTATCTATCTTTATATATATATATATATATATATATATATATATATATATATATATATAAGTAGATATTCTGTTTTTTTTTTAAATTAAACAGTATTATATATCTACTGGCATGATTGTTTACGATAAATTTTTATTACGAAAATGTGTGTCATTCGGCAGGATTCGAACCTGCGACCCCTATATACATATCAACTGTATCTTCCCCTATGTGGAAAGGGGTAGCAGGTTCGAATCCTGCCGAATGAAACACATTTTCGTAATAAAAAATCATCGTAAACAATCAGACCAGTAGATATAAATATATAATACTGTTTAATTAAATAAAACAGACTATCTACTTAAATATGAGTATCGATCAAAAGTAATGTTCGAACAAATCATTTCACACACACACACACACATATATATATATATATATATATATATATATATATATATATATATATCATTCAGTTTATATCTATTTTACGTATCTGGCTACACCTCGCACTGTCATTAGTTTGATTCGTGTCTTAGAATAATTGTTATATCTGACATTCTAAGTAATATTTCATGAGATAAACGGTTCCTTTATTAGCTGTATAGCCCGACATTGCTCCTTATGAGGTTGTCGTGAGGTGTAAGTTAAAAAATGCGAAGTAAGTATTTGTTTTTGTTATATTTGTAAAACGGGATTCATGTTTGTTCAATTTTGCCAATAAACAGAAATGATGTTTGGACAATTGGAAAAATAGGGGCGGGCGTAATGGGAGCGTATTATGTAATGCGATGACATTGTGACGCAGAAGAAATGGATGCATAGTCCCTGTGATGTCGGAGGGGTTGACACCTTGTAGACAATGTGAAATTCTTATGGCATATAATAAGGTATAAAACCCGATTTTTGTAAGAATACAACTAAGCGTTTCGGAGAAATTAACAATCACCAAAAATAACATTTTCCATTAATTTTTGCCGCACCCAGTGTGTCAATTGAAATTTTTGTTCGCATAACCAGGCATCAGACCTTGATCTACCAATGACTCGATTTTGGTTGAGTTTGAGTGAAACCTCTTTGAGAAATGCATATTCGTACATCAAAGGTTCGGACCTTAATCTATAAGTTACCTGATTTTGGTTACATTCGCATAAGGCTTCTCGGAGAAGTACATTCTAAGTGTTTCGGTGATTTCTAACATACTCTGTAAATCTATTCGAAAATTTTTATCCGTACATCAAAGGTTCATGTCATAATCAACAAGTGACTCAATTTTGGTTGAAATTGGACCAAGGGTTTCAGAGGAGTAGGATCGTAGGATGTGCGTTGTGGTGCATTGGATATCGGCTCGGAACGAGAAATCGGGGAGCCGAGTTAGAATTCCAGTTGAATACCTTACATTAACTTACGCGGAAATAGCCTTGGGAAATCTGTCTCTTCCTTCCAGTTATGGGTAAAATAACAGGGCATATTGGGTTCTATAGCCTTGATCGGCGACCAGTCTACCGTAGAAAGCAATCGCAACCTACTGCGGGATAATCTTCTGCCCAGTCAGTCATGTCTCTTTCGAGACATGATCGCCCAAGCGTGTATCACGTATGCCACTTAACTGACTGACTGACTGACTGAGGGTTCGTTAAAATAGAGACACACAACCACAAACACTCAGAGAGGTAGACAGACATATCCATAAAATATATATATATAATATTCGTCATCCACATACAAGCATGTTTCGCTGTATCACAGCTCATCAGTGTGACTAGATATCCACTTGCTTTTGGCCGGGATCGAAACTCGACCAATTTGATGTCAGCCGGAATCGTTAACTTAAGCTATAGACGTATGGAAGGTTAGAGAAGGGAAATTTTAGTGTGTTATCTATAAGCAGTGTATACACACACCACTCACCGAAAGAACTCAATTCATTGCTGAAGAGTTATGCATAAATCGCAGTAGTATTAACTGTTTTTGTTTTAAATTTTCCCCTCTAGACAGCTAATCGTTAAGTGAGCATAATATATTCGACATCCATATTCAAGCCTTGTTCGCTGTATCACAGCTTATATATATATATATTATATATATATTATATATATAGTCATCCGCAGACAGATCTGTTTCGCTGTATCACAGCTCATCAGTACGGTTAGACATCCGATTACTTTTAACCCAAAATTGAAACCCGACCGAATTGGCGTCAGTCGGCGATTCTACCTTGAGCTTTGGGCGCTCGGTAGAAGGAGGCAGACTTTTTAGCGTGTATATTATCATTATACACGCCCAATAGCTGAGTGTTCTAATTCATTGCTGAATGAACGATATTAAAAAGCAATTAATCTTCGACAATTTTAATGGATAAAATTAATAAAAAAGAAAATAACTATATTTTTACAAATATTTTCATGGGAATTGTTTTGATGAAATTTCTCTGTTAGTGCATTAATTAAACATACTACTAGGTTGGCAAGTAGGTTCCATCTTTTCCTTGATGAACTAGCTTGTAGCAACCGTATTTTAATTTTTGATACTTTTTTCTCGCAGAAACTGTCTTTCGATTTCTGACTTTCTTTTCACCTCCATTTTTTTAAAGAATTTATATGAAACGCTAATACCCATCTTTCACTTACATGAAATCTATTCTGTTATTGTTATTTCTCATCACTAAAGTCTGCTCATTTACTTTCGATTTCACTTTCACTCTTGCGTTTTAGCAGTTTCTTTGTCTTTCTTGGGGTGAAAAGATTAAATCAATAAATACTTCCCTAAAAAATTCAATTTCGAGATAAAATTGTATACCTGATTATACAAATTTTGAATCTGCTCCGGTAAGTACCCGACCTCCCGAATATCTTCAACCTTTACAAAAGCCAGTCAGTCAGTTAAGTGCCATACGTGATACACGCTTGGGCGATCATGTCTCGAAAGAGACATGACTGACTGGGCAGAAGATTATCCCGCAGTAGGTTGCCATTGTTTTCTGCGGTAGACTGATTGCCGACCAAAGCTATAGAACCCAATCTATCCTTCTATTTAACCCATAACTGGAAGGAAGAGACAGATTAATACCTTTCCCAAGGGTACTTGCGCGTAAGTGAATACAATGGATTCAACTGGAATTCGAACTCGGCTCCCCGGTTTCTCGTTCCGAGCCGATATCCACTGTACCACAACGCACAAAAGCCAGATCAGTCATATATAGACGGGAGCTGACAGTCTTCACCTTCCAATCTCGATAGAGTCCAAAAACGTCTCCGAGTCTTTGTGAGCGACTAATAATTTTTCACCTTAAATCCCTTTCTCAAAAAAACAAAAGTTCTCAACCCTCTTACTGCATGATCGATATTTCCATAGAAAGTGCTCAGACGAACTACATACGGCAGTTCTACCAGTTCTAAAATTAATGACTAAAATATGTCATGCTCCGCAAATTCTAACGAACCTCTTTCATTCTCTTCATCTTTCATTATTGCGATGTTCAGAGGTTCTACCTCCGAAATGCTGCTTTGGGGAACTCACTTCGAAGGGGATGTTTTCCCGGTCACTAGAATCTTAATCTCTTCAAATCTAGGGTTACCCGTTATCTTCCCCACATATCCACATAAACTCAAGTATCTTTCGGTTCTTCTACAGGTTGAAAATCCCTGTAAAAATATTAAAAGAATATCTTATATCTGAGAAAATTTGCCATGGTAATTGTCACCAAAAGGTTACTCTTTTCTTACAATGCCCATACAGTATTTGAGTCGCCAATTTTTCAATGTTTGCATTCTCTAGCCGAGGCTTCTTATCTAATTTTAGGTGAATTGTACTAAATTGCACTTCAAGGTATGATCCCGTCTTTTCTCGTAAGAGCTACATGCTAAGGAAGGTTAGATAAAGCTCTGTAGCTTAGGGTGGCAAATATTGAAAAATAATTAAAATCCTGCTTTTTAAACAGTGGATTATATTTCATAAGAACATCGATTTACAAGTAATAAAGTAAAACAAATCTGTTGTATGATATGATCATTTACTTCCTGAAGGGTCATTGTTCTTCCTCTACTTGCAGTAACCCATCAGATCGTTGGCGATTGTGGTTCTCTACTATTTCTTGTTCTTTCCAGCGCTATATAAATGGTTTCTTTATGCTATTTTCCATAATCCCTTTTCTGTCATAAACAAGCTTACGCAAGTTTATTCGCTGTTTTCTTCTGTCCCTCTAGCTTTCAATATGTACTATGAGTATCAAATTTTCTAGGCCGTCTTTCCTCATTATGTGTCCTAGAAATTTCAGCTGTCTTTTTCAGATGTTAATTATAAGTATTTGTCTATATTTCTGAGATGAGGTGGTATTTACAGAATTTATTTTATTCGGACTATTATCTTCATGTTTGTTGTCATATTTTTCCATTTGTACGACGTTTCGCGAGGAATTTCGAATTACAATTACTGGGGTATATTATTCTCATTCCTAGCGTCGTAGTAATGCCACTATTGGAAGTCATGAGTTATCTCGCTCTAAACTTGCAAGTTACTTGTTCACCATTGCTGTAGCTTGGTATTGAACTCTCAACTCTAAGAGTCAAATCAGGAACTAACCAGCGTCTCTATCCACTAGCCTATGTGTTTTAAGGACGAGAACAACTGAACTTTTGGGAGTTATAAACCGAATGTCCAGTAACCCTTTATTATCAAAGTTCATAATTGCAATTTTTTTATGTTATTGGTAATCTCAAGTAAAGACACATGGTCTATTGGATATAGATGTTGGTTAGTTCCTTTTAATAAAGGGTTTGGTTCGAAATTACTAACACCTGAAGAAGGTCGGAGCGTACAACGGCCGAAACGTTGTACAAATTGCAACAAAAATGAGGACAACAGTCTGAATAATGTAAATACTGTAACTACTACCTTATCTCAGAAATATAGACAAATACTAAATGAATCTTCCACTTTGTATGAATGCCTGCTGTGTCAGCATTTTTATTTTAATCGGCTGTAATAGATGATCTTAATTTACATATTTTTTTAAACATTTTTCTGCTGACAAATCTTCAGTCACTTTCTTTACTATTCTTGTTTTCTTGTTCTTCTTCTTTACTTTATCTGAAATTCGTTTGATAACCACCCGTTATACACCCGTTTCTATTTTCTTCGATGTTTTCTTCTTCTTTAGTTCATCTTATTCTATTTGAAATGCTATTTTTTTATACTTTTCTTTGTCTTTTTTGTTCTTTTTCTACTTAGTTTCTGTTCAACTCTTTGATTTCCGTTTGTATTTTTTTTTTATCATATTGTCCCAAGCAAGGTATTTTATTGCCACTTTTTTGCAGGGGTTTACATTGGATAAAAGTTATGAGAAAGAGTGACAGGTTATAAGAGGTATCAGGAAGTGGGTAAGAGAAGGATGAGAATACTGATCAGAGTGGAGTGGACGGAGAAAGGAGCATGAGAGAGAGGATGCAGGTTAGTGAGATAGAAGATGACTACTGACTTTACATTTAAAGTCTTTTAGATTGTAGCTGTCGGGAAAGCAAGTAAATGGAAGAGAATTCCACAGGCAGGAAGTGTGAGAAAAGAAGCTGATGCAGTAGAATTTGCGTTTACATTTTATTGGTTTCACAGTAAAAGGTTGGGACCTAGTTGCTAATGTTGTGGCTCGAGTAAATTCATATATAGGGGACACCAGTAAGCTAAGTTCTTTTATATACATATACATATATATATATATATAAGCGGAAAAAATCCAGGATAGGATTGGAAATAATCCGAAATAAGTATGGTTAATAATCCAGGAGGATCCTAGGAATATCGTTAAAATATTAAAACTGATCTCATATAGAGCTCAATGTAAATTAATTTAATTTACAGAGCGGATATTTATTTATTTATCTTTAAATTCAGATAAAAAGGGAAATATCCATTTTCAACATGTCAGGTTAGTGACATAGGAGATGACTATTGACTTTACGTTTAAATTCTTGAACATTATAGCTGTCGGAAAATATAAAATACTGTTAATTATAAGTGTTTTTAGATTTTCTTTAAAACTTCCCCATGGTAATCTCATCATCCATTGCTGTCGCCTTAAGTTTCTTCTTCGTCTATACAGAGATTGTACAACATTGACTGATACACAGGAGGAACGATATTGGATAACATTTCAACCGTATATTTTAACTCATATTTTCCACTTTCCTCTATTATACTTTGTGTTTTGGAAGACTCGTTTTTGAAAAGACCCTGTAATAGCATGGATTATCTAATCTAAACTTATTTATAAATGGAACTTTGCCTGTGTATGTGTCTGTGTGTTTGTGTGTGTGTCCGTTACCTATAGACTCTGAAATGGCTGAACCGATTTTCTTGAAAATTTACACAGTTTTACTGTAAGCGTCTGCGAGTGTTCTTAGCTAGGTTTTGTGTCGAGGGACCTCCGATAAATATCGAAAATCAAATCGAAAATCGAAATAATCGGGTTGTAGAAGAAGTGGTCCGATTTTAATCAAATTTGATACACTCATAGACAATGACATAAGAAACGATATTCAGGAGTTTCAAGGTAGCAGTTCTTACAATAGTGCGGAAAATCGATTATATATATATATATATATATATATATATATATATATATATATATATATATATATATTGCGTGTGTGTATCTGTTTATCTGCCTGTATGTCTGTATTTTTCAGCCCTTTTATTATAGCTTTTGCTTCGTGTTTGGCTCTAAGTAGGTAGAATTGCAGTTCTTAGTCTCAGCCGTGATACCATTTGCTCAGAGGACTCATTTAGCCTTCAAAATTCAGTTTAAGATGAAAAAACCTTATTTGATATCGATACCAGGAAATGGAAATTTGTCTTACATCCATTAATTTTTCTTTCATTCTACGGTTTCGCTTTAACTGGAAACAGCTATTGATTTTTAGTCTTTCATGCCAACGTCCAAAGAATCTGTACTCTAGGACCATGGATTAGTTTTAAAGTTTGCATTACACCCGAGCAACGCCGGGTTATACTGCTAGTATATATATATATATATATATATATATATATATATATATATATATATATATTAAGAGCGATTAGTAAATTGTTGCAGATATTTTATTATTTCAAATATTCTTTAGGCTGAATGTGAGCTCCAGGACCATGGATTAGTTTAAAGTTTGCATTACACCCGTGCAACGCCGCGCTATGCTGCTAGTATATATATATTTAAGAGGTTACTGTGTGTAAAAGAACAATAAAAACAGAAAAATCTTCAGGAAAGTAAACAAAAGAGGAGTAACAGGAAAGAGTGTAGATAATGATTAATATTAAATTGAAGTTTTTTAAGATCAAAGTCGACTGGAAAGCATGGATGAGATTTCCACAGGCGAGAATTGCGAGAAAGGAAACTGTCAATATCAATAATTCTAGCCAATTCATCTTTAAATTGATGGAACCCTGCTGCGTTAAAATTATCGCTCACATAACAAAGACTTCATCAGAACAACTACGATGAAAGTATCTATTAAAAAAGCCGCAGGGAAGCCAGACTTTTTCAGCGGGAAAGTGATTGATGCTGAGACCCTATGTCAGAACCAATAGTATTCCTGATTCTTCTTTAGATTTTATCTAAACTTATTTAAAATTGAACTTTGTCAGTGTGTGTGTGTGTGTGTGTGTGTGTGTGCATGTGTGTGTATGTGTGCGTGTGTGTCTCTGTGCCTGTGTGTGTGTGTCCGTTACCTATAGACTCCGAAACGGCTGAACCAATTTTCTTGAAAACTTACACAGTTGTTCTATAAGCGTCTGCGAGTGTACTTATCTAGGTTTTGTGTCGAGGTACCCCCGATAAATATCGAAAATCGATAATAGAAAAATCGGGTTATAGAAGGAGTGGTCCGATTTTAATCCAATTTGATACACTCATAGAAAAAGACATAAGAAACGATATTCAGAAGTTTCAAGGTTGTAGTTCTTACAATAGTCCAGAAAATTACCACTTGGCCACAGATATTTTATGGTTTGCCAAAATCGAATTAAGCCGGTATATGGTAGTCGCAGGTTCGAATCCGAAGTAAGAAGCATATTTTCCTTAGAAGATTTATCGAATATTCACACTGATATATATATATATATATATATATATATATATATATATATATATATATATATCTACACTGGTTAATTGTAAAAGAAAAACAGGCTCTTTTTCTTATACACGAGAAAGCATTAAAAATAATGTTGAAACAAATAAATATGTCGGTTAATAACATTTTGCAATTTATATATATATATATATATATACACTATAGTCATCCGCAGACAGACCTGTTCCGCTGTATTACAGCTCATCAGTACGGCTTAGACTCCGGTCGCTTCCTAACGCAGGATTGAAACCCGACCGAATTAGCATCAGCCGGCGATTCTACCCCTAGACCACGAGCGTCCAGGTGGAAGCAGGTAGGCTTTTTAGCTCGTAGAAACACGCCCAAAAGCTAGAGTGTTCCAAGAATATATATAGATATATAGATATATGCGCATATGTATGCTACTAACTGCAGATCGGCGTATTTTTATCAAAGAAAAACACACATCCCATTCAATAAATATATAAGTGTACATAGATTAAATTCATCTTGCTCTTAGCTTTGTGTGTATAAAGTAATATTTTAACAAAATTCAACAGAACATATTTTTCTCTGTGACTGCCTCCAGATAATCAGAAATTCATCTTGCTTATAACTATTAAAAATTGTCATTTTTCTCTTTCATTCTTCGATGCTACACAATTTTCGAATGCGTATATCATTGTGTGTGTATAATCTTACACAGAATAGATCGTTGTTATCTTATTTTGCTTTAGTAGACACACGCGCGCCACCGCAAACACCAAGAGGTCAAACACACAGCAAGCTTTTGGCCAATGTCTTCAGTTTTATTTGATTTTCTTTGCTTTGGTCACGTTGAAATCTGATGTAATTATAGTCGGATGTATTTCAATCCGACACAAATGTTTCTGCATAGAAGAACGGGGCGCTGAAATGTCATTATCTCGCACGAGAAGAAATGAAATAAAAAAATATATATATATCAAAAGAAAAAAATAACTTTTTTAAAGTTATAGTTTCTGTCCGGTCAATATGCCTTCTCTCGCTAGAATCATTACAAGTGACTCATTGGGTGCCTCATGATTTTTGGATTCTGTCACCTCTTCTTCTTCTTCTTCTTCTTCTTCTTCTATGTGCCCTGTCCTTTCAGGCTTTCAGGGCGTAGGCGATCATGGATTTCCACGTCTCCCTATCCCTGGTGGCTCTTAGCACGCCTTCTCCTGTTAAACCCTGCAACCCTCGTTCCATCAGCCACCTGATTAGGTCCTTCAGATCCGTAGCTTTCCCCTTTCTATTTGTTCTGTGTGTATCAGATTCTCTAAACCATCTTTCCTAATGACATCACTGGGAAACTTCAGCTCTCTTTACCTGATGTTAAGTATAAGTTTCCTTTTCATTTTCATCCTCTCCAAAACCATTTCCTTGTCACACTTTCCATCTGTTTGTTCTGTGAGTATCAGATTCTCTGAGCCCTCTTTCCTTATTACATGTCCCAGAAACTTCAGCTGTCTTTATCTGAGGTTAAGTATAAGTTTTCTTTTCATTTTCATCCTCTCCAAAACCTTTTCCTATTCTCTATTTCCCTCTATTTGTTTTGTGAGTATCAGATTCTCTAAGCCCCCTTCCTCAGGACATATACCAGAAACTTCAGCTCTCTTTTTCTGATGTTAAGTATAAGTTTCCTTTTTATTTCATCATCTCGGAAAACCTTTTGCTTGTCTCTCTCTCTCTCTCTCTCTCTCTCTCTCTCTCTCTCTCTCTCTTTCTTTATTTGTTCTGTGAGTATCAGATTCTCTAAACCCGCTTTTCTCATTACATATCCCAGAAACTTAAGTTGTCTCGTCCTGGTGTTAAGTATAAGTTTCTTTTTCGTTTTCATTTTCTCCAAAACCTCGTCCTTGCTCACATGCACGGCTTATGGTATCCTCATCATCCTTCTGTAGAACCACATCTCCGTTGCTTCTAGTCTTTCCTTCATCTTCGATGAGATTGCTCAGCATTCCCTGTCTTACAGATGGGCAGATATCACATAACAGTTCAGTAATCTTTTGTTTTTTCCTACGTAATTTTCCTGTGTCTCAACACTCTATTCTGCTGGGCGCCTTGAGGTGGTGTAGTGGTTAGCAAGTTTGTCTCGCTAGAACAATTATGACTTAGTAGTAAGTTTGATGCTCACTATGTGTCTCATATTTTCAGCCTTGTGTCACGACTGAGCTACGCATAGAAAGTTTTAGGGCACATTTTCGTGGCGCAATGATTATCAGACTTGCCTTGCTAGACCAATTACCCGTGAGTAATGAGTTCTATCGTCAATGAGTGTTGCATACGTTTTATACCCTTTTCTGTATGTACTGCTTCGTCGACGGAAATAAACCGGGACCCTAATGATCATTTTCTTCACACGCAAAATGACTGACAGCAGCACGGACTCTAAGAGTTGTGAGTTCAATACCATCTACAGCAGTGGTGAACAAATCACTTGCAGGGTCAGAGGGAGATAACTCATGACTCCCAATCGACGCTTCCCGCAAAGAAATTGAGTTCATATACCCAAGTGATGGTAATAAATGGTTCGGTTCGAAATTCCTAACACCTCAAAAAGGCCGAAGCGTACAACGGCCAAAACGTCGTACAAATGGTAACAAAGATGAGAACAATAGTCCGAATAATGTAAATACTGTAAATGCTACCTCATCTCAGAAATATACACAATCCCTAGCAACTTAAAAAGGCCGGAGCGTACAATGATCGAAACGTCGTACAAATGGCAACAAAGATGACGACAATAGTCCAAATAATGTAAATACTGTAAATTCTACCTCATCAACAACGTGGATATATAAAAATATACAATTAAGCATTTATTCTTTATTTTTCTTTGGTGTTTTGTTTTGGAGTGAAGTAGGGGTTTAGTCGGACCTAGACACGCGCGCACACGAGGGACTGCTGGCAGGCTGCACCCGTCCTACCTCCTCAGTCTCTCTCTGTGATCTGAACTCAGCTGTTGCTGTCTCATCTCTCTAATCTTTAAAACAGTCGAGGGTCGCTCGACACGTAACACTTTCGCTGCATTGTATTTATAATTTAAGTACCCATCTCTTTGACCTCGACCTCACCGTGTTCTCCTAAACTAAATCTAGCTCGCACGTGGATCTTTCGCACTCTCTGACATTTTGAAATCTAAAAAAAAAATACTGCCGGCCCGGCGTCGCACAACGAGAATACACTTCTAAACGAAATTTTGTACCGTAATAAAATAATATATAAAACATAATTTCGATTTTGTGCCACATTTAAGCTATTCATAAAGCCAAAATAGCGCGTCTTGATGTAGTGTAATGGTTAGCAAACTTGTCTTGTTAGACGATTACGACTGAATAGTGAGTTCCGTTGTCACGGAGTGCAGTATCATTTCGGCCTTACGCAGCATCGAAAATGACTAATACTATACACACCTTCTGGAAGACTTTCTTGGCGATATCCGTGATTGGTTCTTGCATCAATTCTTTGAGATTTTCTTTTGGCATATTGTTGACTAGCAGTATAGCCCGGCGTTGCTCGGGTGTATTGAAAGCTTTAAAACCAATCCATGGTCCTGGAGCTCACACTCTTTGGACGTTGGCACTAAAGACTAAAAAGCAATAGTTGTTTCCAGTTAAAGCGAGACCGGAGACTGAAAGAAAAATGAATGGATGTAAGTCAAATTTTGATTTCCTGGTATCGATATCAAATAAGTTTCTTTCGTCGTAAACTGAATTTTGAAGGCTAAATAAGTCCTCTGAGTAAATGGTATCATGGCTGAGACTAAGAACTACAATTATACCTACTTAGAGCCAAACACGAAGCAAAAACTGAAATAAAAGGGCAGAAAAAATATGAACATAAAGGCAGATAAACAGACACACACACAAACATCTTCCCTTATATATATATTATCACTTTTCTGGACTATTGTAAGAACTGCAACCTTGAAACTTCTGAATATCGTTTCTTATGTCTTTGTCTATGAGTGTATCAAATTTGATTAAAATCGGACCACTCCTTCTATAACCCGATTTTTTCTATTATCGATTTTCGATATTTATCGGGGGTACCTCGACACAAAACCTAGCTAAGAACACTCGCAGACGCTTATAGTACAACTGTGTAAAATTTCAAGAAAATCGGTTCAGCCGTTTCGGAGTCTATAGGTAACGGACACACGCAGACACACACACAGACAAAATTCTATTTATGAATAAATTTAGATCCTTATTAGAATGACAACTAGCGGATGTTCAGTCAGACAAGATGTGTTAAGCTCCACGGTCGTCACATGCATCTTTCATTTTCTTATATACAGCAAAATATATGTGTCGGAATGAATGCATCTTTTAGAGAAGGTGAAGATTTTTGCAATCTTATCTGGGGGGAGATTAAGAGAGGAAGAAAAATAGTTACGTGAACAGATATTAATTCATAAGTTATTAGATACAAGAGAATTCGAACAAAACAAAATTGGTTAGCATTACAGACAGATAATAGTATGTTTTAAAACAAGTTACAGATACTATGATATTTTTTAATAAAAGAAATCAACGTCCAAAAACTAAAGACACTAAAAAAAAAATATTAACCCAATAACGAACGATTATCACTCGCATGAACAGATAAAGAATTTAAAGAATACCTTATAAATGAGACAAAAATGAATCTCTTATAAATGAAGTGATTTGAAAAGGTGCAGAGTCGAAAAGCACTGATATTAAAACAATCCGAATGAAAATAGCAAACGCAGTCGAGACTAAAAGCTGAATGTAATTTGTGTAATAAGAGCTACGAATTATCGACTTTTATGAACTAGATAGAAGTCCGTTACAAAAGCCGTGGCGGAAGTGTAAACAGAAAGTGCGCACGCGCACGTCGGACGTGAGAAAGCAATATTACAGTTTTAATGAAAAAAGCTGTAAAAGCGAAGTAAGTGTGAATGCACCGTTTTTTAGGGGATGAAAATGGAGGGAAAGCAATAACCCGGTGAAAGATCTCGAGTAATAAACCAAATATAAAAGTTTTTTAAAAAAAAAGAAGCTATAAATCAACACGCGTTGAAAAAAACTCAACCAAGTATCGTAAGAACAAGAAAGATGTCAAGGTTATAAAAGGTTGCCGGTGATAAATTTGAAGCTGATGTGGATCTAGAAGGATGATTAAACAATCATATATTTTAAAGCTTTTACTTAAAGTTAAACAACGTAGAATATAAACAAGAACAGGATGGGGAATGGACTTCAACAACACCAAAATTATCACCGTTTTAAATGATGAAGACAGAAAACGAATTATATATATATATATATAAAGGCTTTGAATAATTAAGTAATTCATCGAGTTTTTATTCGACCTCAACAGAATGCAGAATGCACTGGACGCCCGTTTCGTCCTATATTTAGGACTCATCAGCAGTGGGCATTCACTACCAGGAATTGAAACCCAACAGTTAGGCTATTAATCATATATCATACCAACTGTACCACGGACCCTGGTGACAAAGAGGTAACGATTAATTCGTTACCTCTTCGATGAAACTGAATTGAGCGGCTCAGTGAGAGTAGTCGTGGTTCTGGGAGGCACTGTTCTACGAGTAAAGGAATTTGGAAAAGTTCCACTACGGAATTTGTGAACGAACTGCGCGCCATTGAGTTTAATTCCCAGCATCCACTTACGCGCAAATACTCTTGGGAATGGTATTAATCCGTCTCTTCCCTCTAGTTATTAGTTAAATAACAGGACAGATTGGGTTCTACAGCCTTGTCTGGTAACCAGTCTACCGCAAATGTAATGGCAAACTACTAGGGAATAATCTTCTACCCAGTCAGTCATGTCTCTTTCGAGACATGATCGCCCAAAGCGTGTATCACGTATGGCACTTAACTGACTGACTGAGTAGGCGCAGTGTATTATGTTTTTCCAAGAGGAACTGAAGTCGGGGAGTCGGTTTTCTATTGTTATGAAATCATAAACGGACCCCACTAATTATATAATAATGTAATATAATCTATATCTGCTCCCTCCATCTATGAGTTAAATGGCAGGACAGATTGTGTTCTATTGCCTGGCAATCAGTCTACAGCAGTAAGCAATGACAACGTACTGCGAGATAATCTTCTGCCCAGTCAGTCATGTCTCTTTCGAGACATGATCACTAAAGCGTGTATCACGTATGGTACTTAACTGAATGTAATTTTTAGCGGCGGATGTTATAGATATTACATTTGAAATCTGTGGTAAAATTTTATCCAGCCAGACATTTCATGCAAAGGTCATCCTTGTGAGAACGCTCATCCATCATTACAGGTGAATGTTTAGGGTCTGCTCGGAGATGTTGGGTACATTATTAGCGTGCTGTTGGAGGTTTCTGATGATACAAGCCATGTCTTACTCCATAGAACCGCCATTCTTTGCCCCATAAAGCTGCTATTCCTAGATAAGAGGGAAGAGAAATAGACAGGAAGCGATGACTTTTTACTTTTTATAATCTGATCATTCTATAGGTTGTCCGTCAATAATAAATCCGGTAGGAATTATAGTACTCTTCTGATCCATTAACTGTAAATGTTCAAGACTTCTGGCGAGAAGATGCGTCTTTGTTTGATGGCACTTTCTAACAGTCTGATTGTAAAGGAGATGGAAATAGCCAGAAAGCAATTTACTTTTTTAAATTTGATCATTCTATAGGATGCCCGTCAATAATAAATCCGGTAGGAATTATAGTACTCTTCTGATCCATTAACTGTAAATGTTCAAGACTTCTGGCGAGAAGATGCGTCTTTGTTTGACGGCACTTTCTAACAGTCTGATTGTAAAGGAGATGGAAATAGCCAGAAAGCAATTTACTTTTTTAAATTTGATCATTTTATAGGATGCCCGTTAATATTAAATCCGGTAGGAATTATAGTACTCTTCTGATCCATTAACTGTAAATGTTCAAGACTTCTGGCGAGAAGATGCGTCTTTGTTTGACGGCACTTTCTAACAGTCTGATTGTAAAGGAGATGGAAATAGCCAGAAAGCAATTTACTTTTTTAAATTTGATCATTTTATAGGATGCCCGTTAATATTAAATCCGGTAGGAATTATAGTACTCTTCTGATCCATTAACTGTAAATGTTCAAGACTTCTGGCGAGAAGATGCGTCTTTGTTTGACGGCACTTTCTAACAGTCTGATTGTAAAGGAGATGGAAATAGCCAGAAAGCAATTTACTTTTTTAAATTTGATCATTCTATAGGATGCCCGTCAATAATAAATCCGGTAGGAATTATAGTATTCTTCTGATCCATTAACTGTAAATGTTCAAGACTTCTGGCGAGAAGATGCGTCTTTGTTTGACGGCACTTTCTAACAGTCTGATTGTAAAGGAGATGGAAATAGCCAGAAAGCAATTTACTTTTTTAAATTTGATCATTCTATAGGATGCCCGTCAATAATAAATCCGGTAGGAATTATAGTACTCTTCTGATCCATTAACTGTAAATGTTCAAGACTTCTGGCGAGAAGATGCGTCTTTGTTTGACGGCACTTTCTAACAATCTGATTCTAAAGCTATAAATATATCAGACTTTCGTAAGTCTTACGTATCCACTTTATTCAATGTGGTAGAGATATTAAGAAATTGGCAATATGTAAATGTACTTTGGTCATATTGACCTGCAGCTACATGCATATGTTAGCAACCTTATCTTGACTCCAATTCAGTATACTGATGCCGATATCGCTTACTGTAAGCAGAATCAAAAAAAGCAATCAAATTGCTACGAAAGGACCACAGCATACGAAGTACGGAGACGTAATCTGGTAAAATATGCAACCAATATAAATACAGAATTGTTCTTTATTTGTGAGAAATTAATAATGGCTTCAAAGAACAGGTTCCTTCATGCCGATTGGCTGTTTCTGGATTCGCTATCGTCACTCGTAATAGATGGACGAATGGAAACTTCAGGAACAATGACATGATCATTAATTTTACTGGATATTCTTTTTCACTTTTTCGTTATCGTACTCCCTTGTTCGGTCTCTGTTAAACAGAAAAAGAGATCTCACTTTCATATATGATTACGGCTAAACTTCATCATAATTGAAGAGGATGATCAATCAGATCGAGCGATGGTGAATTCATGAGTTTCAGCGAAATGAGCGCAAACTGTAATATTAATAGATACAAATTGGAAACTATGTAATATTAATAAAAGTTTTTAAGCAACATGTACATGTGTGTTTGTTTGTGTCTTTAAAAACTTATACATAAATGAAAAAATATGCCTTTAAAAAGACAATATACACAAAGAAAAAAGAAAAAAAACTAACTTTTGGGATAAAAATAAAAAGGAAGCCTAAAAACATATAACATCTTTTCACTCACCTAAGGAGACTTCTCAGTCGAAACATGGACTGTGAGGTTGGTTGCCTTATATATATATATATATATATATATATATATGTAATGAATTATTTTGAACATTATTTTTACCGATACTCGTATTTAAGTAGATATTCTGTTTCGCTGTATCACAGCTCATCAGTACGGTTATACACCGATTGCTTTTAACCCAGGATTGAAACCCGACTGAAGTGGCGTCAGTCGGCGGTTCTACCTCTGGGCCATGGGCGCACGGTAGAAGAAGGCAGACTTTTTAGCATGTATATTGTCATTATACACGCCAAATAGCCAGAGTGCTCTAATTCATTTTATATATATATATATATATATATATATATATATATATATATATATATATATAAGTGAACGAACAGGTAGATTAAAACACAATGTTCAGGAATTTACTCATATAAAGAGTGCTCAGTACAAAGTAGAGCTTAATACTTTAATTTTTAACTAAATGGTTAACACTAAGTTAGGGCTAAAGTTCCTCAATTTGTTTGAGAAAAACCACCAAGTAGTTTTTTTTAATAAAAAAACCCTTATATTAGGTTATAGTCCTATAATCTAGAAAAATTATTGAAAATCATCATAATAAAATCCTAAATCAGAACGTTAACTAAGTAACAATAATTATTCACATAATGAAAATAAAAATAATACAAATTTATTTAACTGTTAAAATTTGAACAATTGTCCACTGGAAAGTAGCTGTCTAACAAATTCTAATGTGTACTAATGTACTATATCATTAAATCGAAAGCCTACTGTTAAATAAGTTTACATTGTCTCTAAGAACAATTTTAAAAAATGTTGGTATTTACATTTAACTTCTTTAAAAAATAACAAGTACCGAAACCAACATCCCTTTCTGCGTATTTTTGGAAGTTAAATACAAAACGCTCAGAGTAAAATGGAAAATCATGGAAAAATAAAGAATCTGTCAGATGTTTTATGGCATCTGTTATCTGTACCTGAATAAAAATCTGCAGATTTTAAGGTTGCCTAAACATAAATTACTAGTAAATCGTAGGGTGAACTGACGGTTTTATGTATCTCTCTGATGTAATCAGATCCTAAGTAGGCATGTACGCTGAGGATAATACATTTTACTCCCGCCTCCATGAGAAATTTGCCGAGGCTGACAAAGCAAACCCCGCTGCTGATCTTCAAAACGAACTTAAATCTCTGGTGGACTAGGGTACGAAATGGCTCGTAAATTTTAATGCTTCCAAAACGAAGCTATATAATGGGTTGCTTATCTATTCTTTTCCTGTTGTAGTGGGAGTCCGTTCTAGTGAAGGGTAATTGTATACTGTAGCAGGTTTACGGAATTTGGTCTTGTGGTAGATAGCCCACTATAAGTAATAAAATGATGATAAAATCAAGAAAAGCAATTTGAGTAGAAAATAACATTTATATATACACATATCAATTGATGTTTTACACCAGAGCTACTATCTCATAACCACAATAGACAATCGCTCCTACCCGCCATCAGCATGGATCAGGTTAGTCTCCCTGAAAGCAAAACACTGCCTCTTCGACCTAACTCTATCAGCCGACCTTAAAATGAATGACTACGTTGAATCCATAGCTAAATCTGCTGCTAGGAAGGTCGGTTTACTGTGTAGGGCTAGGAAGTTTTTCTCTTCTGAATCCATCTTGAACATTTATTAATCTAACATCTGTCTCAGCATTGAATACTGTTGTCACCTCTGCTATTCATCTGGGGGTTCTTGATAAAATCTAACGCAGAATCTGTAATGTAATGTGGCTTCCCTCTGTTTCTACTTTCACGGCTTCTGCTTTGATGAGATTAGCTCCCTGTCGACCCCCTGCAGGAATTTACGCGAGCTACTATCCTAGCGACTAGGTCCCAACCTTTTCTCAGTGAAACTGATCGAATGTAACCGCAACTTCCCCTCTAGCAGCTGTGAACTTATCTTCTGCATACTTGGTTCCCTGACAGCTACAATCTCCATGAATTTAAATGCATTGTCAATTGCTATCTCCTGTCTCTTTGACTCTCATTCCTTCCTTAATAACTCTTGTATCATGTTCTTCTTCCTTCCTACTCTACTCTCATACAGCTCTCTTCGCATTAGAGTTCTCATCGTTCTCTTATCCCTTCTTTGATCACCTTTTTCCTCTTTCTCATCACTTACCTCTTATATAATAACCCCTGCGCACCAGTGGTAGTACTGCCTTGCTTTGGATGAAATGATTATAAAAATCATCAAAGATATTTTTCTTTAAAGTTTAATTAATTAAATTAATTAAATTTAATTAATTACAGCTGTCCATTCATAACTTATACTCCAATATAACTTAAATTTAAAGATTTGTTTTCTAAAATAAATGATCAACACAATACTTATTTTATTTTTTTAACTACAATATACCTTAGTATACTATAATTATTTATTTCAAATTCTAACCTAAACAATCCATCGCATTTTAAGTCCTGAGTTTGTACAATATCAAATAAAAAACAAAAAACAAAAAAACTAAAATCGAACCTACTGTTAAAAATGATTGTCTACCCATGTAAATAATGTATGGTCCCACTATCTATTTTACCCAAACAAAATTAAAAAGTGCCATGCTTTGACATCAGGTTACTCTGTTTCCTTTCAACTTCATAGTTCAATCTACTTCTCATTTTTGACTGAAAATTGTAAACACACATAGAATTCTCCAGCTTCCACTCCTTAATTTTCTAAATAAACATAAATTTATCTTATATTTTCTAAATAATTTATTTTCACCAATTATATTAAAATATCACCTGAAGAAAAAGAGTATTGTTCTGAAACATGATAATTTCAGTGTAGTGATATCTTTTGTAATACCAAAATTACATATATATATATATATATATATATATATATATATATATATATATATATATATATTGTTATTTTGTTATTACAATGGTTTATAAAAGCATAATATCATTACAAAAAATTTTCATGTTTCAGAGCAAAACTGTTCTTTTTCAGCTGATATGTTAAAATAAATTGGTGAAAACGATTTATTTCTGAAAATATAAGACGAATTCATGGTTATTTAGAAAATTACGTAGTAGTAGTTGGTAGAAATGCATTTCGGTGTGTCAAAATTTTTTAATCAAAATTGAGAATTATATAACTATAGAGATTTAATATTTGGGTTACATATTATTGGAAAATATTTACATACGAGGTAAAGAGGATAGGAACGATCAGGTGTATTTTCTCACTTTTTGCTCACTCTCTTCCCCCTCTGTGCATTTTCTCACTTTTTTCTATTTGTGAAGCCCAGACGTCGCGTTGCCGATATCTGTATATGCTTATATTTTACTTTATACCTAAATTTAGGGTCTATTCCTTTCTGAACCGTTTTTCAATGGCTTTTTCCTCTCGTTTCGTTCTTTCTCTCTTTGTTTTTATTTCCTATGTGTTCTTGTCTTTCCTCTATTTTTCCCCCTTTTTTGATTTCTCTTTTCATCTTTCCTATCCTCTTTACCTCGTTCATTTCCCCAATAATAAAAGAAGTGAATTTTCATAAATTTTCTTTTAAAAAAATAAGGTTTATTACCATCATTATTAACTACCTGATGAGACATTGATATTTCATTGTCGAAACAAAATGTGCAATTTTGTAGTAGGTTATAGTTTGTACATGTTCTAAATTATAATTTATAATAAATA
>JBBBDQ010001563.1:1432500-1547500 GCA_037127315.1 Ascarosepion bandense
AAATGTTTTTATTATAATCATTAATCATTATAATAAAAAATATTACAAGTATATATATATATATATATATATATATATATATATATATATATATATATATGTTTGCGGTGAAATGATAAAAACGCCGCTTTATTAAAAGATATTGAAATTAGAAGTATAGCCCGCCGTTGCTAGGGTGTAGTGAAACCTTTAAAACTAATCCATGGTACTGGAGCTCAGACACTTTGGACGTTGACACGAATGACTAAAAAGCAATAGTTGATTCCAGTCAAAGCGAAACCGTAGATTGAAAAAAGAAATATTGGATGTAAGTCAGATTATAATTTCTGGTATCGATGTCAAATAGGTTTTTTGTCGTAAACTGAATTTTAAAGGCTAAATAAGTCCTCTGAGTAAATAGTATCATGGCTGAGACTAAGAACTTAATTATACCTACTTAGAGCAAAACCCGAATCAAAAACCAAAATAAAAGGGCTGAAATCCTGATTTTGATCAGACCCAATAGGATATCGGGGTATCGATTTCCAATATCTGAGTCAAATAAGCCATCCAAGCATAAAATAACCTAAGTAAGTACATGGAAACTTATCGTACCCATCGGGAGTAAAATTGGAGAAAATGAACCATATTGATGGGTGAATATCGGTTTTTGATCAGATTTGATAGAATATCAGGAATATCGATTTCTGATAATCGATCAAAATGAGTCGTCTGAGAAGATTTACTAACGTTGAGGCTAGAAACTATAATTTTACCAAGTTAGAGCAAATTCTGCAGCAAGAACCACGATAAAAGGGCTGAAATCCTGATCTTGATCAGACCTGATCGGATATTGGAGTACTGATTTCCAATATCGAGTGGAAATCGGAAAAAATAAGTAGCCCATGTCCTGACCGAAAGCATAAAGAATATTTGTATGAAGTTTGGTGGAAATCGGATAATAATTGTGGATTTGTGTAAAGGATATGCATACAGACATACACACACACACACAAACATCTCGCATTTTATATATAGAGATGTTTGTCCGTTAGTTAATCTTTTTATTTAGCATATGTTTATTTTGTTTCTAGGAAAGCAATTTGTTGTCTGAATTAATTTTAGTGAAAAATGAAACGCATGGTTGGTTGTTATGGCATGTCATCCTCGGCGGGTCATTTATTGCCAACTAAATTTTATTTATTGCTGGTAATACCTTTTACTTTTCAACAATTTATTGTTTTTTTTTTATATAAGTTTTGTGTCTCATAATACTTTTTTCATTTCGAGTATCAAGATTCATTGGGATTTATTTTTTTAAGGGCAGTATCCCAATGTCCTACCTTATTATTTAGCCCATATACAGGAGGGACGGGACATATTAATACCTTTCCGAAGGTTACTAGTGCTTTCGTGAATGCAGGGTATTCAACTGGAATCATGAACTCGGCTCACCGATTTCTCTTTCCGAGACGATATCCACTGCACCACAACGCACATTCGTTACTAAACACTTACAGCACCTGGTATCTCCAAGCGGTCACCCATCTAAGTACTGACCAGGCTTAACGTTGCTGAACTTCGGTGATCGAGCGAGAATCGGTGTATTCAACGTGATATGGCCCTAGAGATGTAATTATTTAGTCAAAAGCATTTATCCTCTGCTAAATTACCAGAGTCAAAAATGTTACGAAACAAATTAGAATGTCATCATTTGCACATGAAATATTAATTAAATTAATTAAATGTTTATTTGTTTTCATCATCTTTCTTAAATAGGAGTTTTTAACGAAATCTTTTAATGTTTGCCGGGACATTTTATATTAGTCTCTGTATTAGACGTGCACGGGGATGACTCTATGTATACATTGCTCAGAAATTGTATTTAAAATTTCCGGGTATGGCAGGAGATAGGTAAGAGGATTTAGAAGATCCGTTTGATTTTCGTTTTATTAGTGACGTAGGAGAACTGGAATCGATGGATTGGTTGTGATAAAGAGACAAGAAAATCGATTACGTCTTTGGCGTTGCCGACGTGCATCACTCTGTGAAGGACCGCTGAGTGAACAGCTCCTAAGAAGGCAAGAATATGCGAGAAACGGACCGTACATGTACGCGCACTAACTCCATAGCGAAGAGGGAGAATAGAAAAAGCGTTTCATTAGGACAAAAAAAAAGTTCGAATTGAACAAAAATTGTCAAAAGAATCAGACCGCAATTATTTCAGTTCCCTCCTTTGTACAGTTGTATCGGTAGAGGTGTGCCTGTTTAGGAAGAAGAAGAAGAAGAAGAAGAAGAAGAAGAAGAAGAAGAAGAAGAAGAAGAAATCAAGTTTCATAATGGCTAAAAGTGTAGCCGAAAGCAATCAAACATAGAGAACCATCGGATAATTTTTAAATAGTTGATAAAGAAAAACGAAAAAAAATCATAAAACAAGAAAAATAAATTAAAAATGCTTAACCGTAATCATTTCGATTTTAAGTCCATTAGTTCTTACTCTTACTTATACAGATATGTATATATTCGTCATCCATATAAGAGCCTGTTTTGCAGCTCATCAGTGTGGTTAGACACTCACTTGCTTCTGGCCGGGATCGAAACTCAATTGATTTGGTGTCAGTCGGTGTCGCTAGCCCCTAATCCAGAGGTGCATAGAAGCTGAGAAGAGAAAATTTAGCGTATTATATATAAGCGGTATATACACATGCCAGGCACAGAAAGAACTCAATGCATTGCTGAAGAGTTATGTATATATATATATATATATATGATGAATGAAGGAGATATTTAAAACGTTCGAAACAAATTTAAAACAGTGGTCAATATAAAAATAGAGTAATGAATATTTATTATAAATTATACTTCAGAACATGTACAAACTACAATATACTGCAATATTGTATATTTTGTTTCGACATAGATTGTAGTTTGTACATAGTCTAAAGCATAATTTGTAATATATATATATATATATATATACACTAAAAAAGGACAGTTCAGCATAAATATCAGTCGTTTTTAATGAAACTGGAATAAAAGAGGCCAGCTGCCCAATCGCACAATTATGTATTGTAAATCGTCTAAAAACATCAAAAGATAGAGACCTAGGTCGCGAAATAACTCATTTCCAAAGGATATATATATATATATATATATATATATATATATATATATATATATATATGAAGATAGAGGGGAAGAGAGAAAGAAGTAGATAGATAGATAGATAGATAGATAGATAGATAGATAGATAGATAGATAGATTAGATTTGATCAAGAGCGATATATAGTCAGATCTGAGAAGACTGGAATATATATATATATATATATATATATATATAGAGAGAGAGAGAGAGAGAGAGAGATAGATAGATTAGATTTGATCAAGAGCGATATATAGTCAGAGCTGAGAAGACTGGAATATATATATATATATATATATATATATATATATATATATAACTCATTTCCAAAGGATATATATATATATATATATATATATATATATATGAAGATAGAGGGGAAGAGAGAAAGAAGTGGATAGATAGATAGATAGATAGATAGATAGATAGATAGATAGATAGATAGATAGATTTGATCAAGAGCGATATATAGTCAGATCTGAGAAGACTGGAATATATATATATATATAGAGATAGATAGATAGATAGATAGATAGATAGATAGATAGATAGATAGATAGATAGATAGATAGATAGATAGATAGATAGTGTTTCACTCGTTCAGATTCGAATTGATTGTGACAATTGCCACACTTTATTGTCTACTTCACACAGCATTTTATAACCCGATAAATGGCACTTCTGGGAAACCTTAGATGACGAATCCTTTCAGATAAAGCCTCATTTTGAGCCATTAACTATAGCCAGTGCCTATTTCTCAACTTATATCACAAGGGACGACATGCAAAAGAGATATCTGCCCTTTTTTATGCTTCAAACTCAACTTAATATTTTGAATCTCTTTGTTCAGGAGAGCTAATCCAAATTCTCAACATCGTTTTTATTCATCCAAAAGCTGTTAGAATTACTATTCCAATCTTTGTCAGTTTGTAAATAACCTTTTATGCGACGTTTTCTTCGTTTATCTCACCTTTACAACAAGGCTCTTTTTAAAAGCAACGGTGTTCATAGCTGATAAAAAAAAAGTTTTCGTTGATTCTTTTTTAGTCGCATATCAAGCCCTCTATTTGCTTTTTAATACTGAAATCCAAATCTAAATATTTTGTACGAAATTCAGTTTTACTTTCTTAAATAATAGTTGTTTTATTAATGCATTCAAAACTAATAAACACTAATAAACACTAATAAACCCATAGCTACTATAAAAAGATGTGGATTCATAACTTTCCCAAGAATATTTGCGTGTAAGTAAATATAATATACCCAACCGGAATTGGAACTCGGTCCTCCGATTAAAAATCTCGACAATTACACCACCTGCACATCCAAGCTTACGGTTTCTAGCATTTCCAAACAGTCACCCATCTGATCGTTGCTTAACTTCGGTAATCGTACGGTATCAGGTGATTTTTTTTTCGATCACTTAGATTTTCTTTCCATTATTAAAACTGAATTTTGCTTCAAAGAAATGAGATTTTGATTTATATAAAAACTTTTAAATTCAATTTTATTTAAAAAATAAAATTTATTATTAAACTTCTTATCAAAACATAAATAATTAAAAATCGGCTTTTATATTTAATTATATAAAACAAAACATTCACTAAGTCCGTCACAATTCTATTTGCATTTTACAGACACACAACGTCACAAACATATTTCTATTCAATCATTAATTCCAACTGACGCAATAAGTTATAAGTTGTGTGTTTTTTGTTTGTTCAACGGCATATCGACTACTTATGGTTCAATGAATACCGAAATTTAATTTTCTTGGGTGCATAAGTAATTTCTTTCACAAAAATGAATTGCTGCAATTTTTTTTTTTTTTCACAAAAAATGTATTGCAAGTAATTTTTCATTTTTACAAAAAATAAATTCCTGGAAATTTTCTTCCAATGAAAATGTAATTTTGGTATTTTTACTATAAAAATATATCTGCACCCATTCATAGTGTTTTGACCCCATTTTGCGAGTTAAACATTTGCCCATATTTGGGGACCTAACAGGTGCTACGTAGGTTGGCCTTCAAAAAATCAGCAATTAATGGTGGTTCTACGCTCCTCAAAGCCTTACGATCCGAGGACTTCCTTTCGGGTGTACTCAAAAGCCTATTTCTGCTCTGTCACTAATTCTCACCCACGTAGCATCAAAAGCCTATATTAGATCTATCGGAATTATCCAAAGGTCGAACAATTCTAACAAAGCGTAATTAACCAGTATTTTTATTTATCTATTCGTATCCCATACTTATTTCTTAAAACAGGTAAAATGCAAAAATTGTTTGGTATTATATTAGTCGCCGAGGTTTCGTAGTTCAGAAAATTTTCTAATTTATTTTTATTTAAGTAAAGTATATTCATATTTTTAAAAAAAACGCATTTTCTACATTAAAATTTGGATCACAAACGTTTGCCGATATAATCAGTTAATTTAATTATCAACTTAAAGTTAAAACTGAAGCAATAACCTTAACAATAAAAATCATCATTGGGTGTGTAAAATTTCGTAAAGTTAAAACTAAAGCAACAACCATAACAATAAAAATCATCATTGGGTGTGTAAATTTTCGTAAAGTTAAAATTAAAGCAATAAACTTAACAATAAAAATCATCATTGGGTGTGTAAAATTTCGTAAAGTTAAAACTAAAGCAATAACCTTAACAATGAAAATCATTGGGTGTGTAAATTTTCGTAAAGTTAAAATTAAAGCAATAAATTTAACAATAAAAATCATCATTGGGTGTGTAAAATTTCGTAAAGTTAAAACTAAAGCAACAACCTTAACAATAAAAATCATCATTGGGTGTGTAAATTTTCGTAAAGTTAAAATTAAAGCAATAAACTTAAAAATAAAAATCATCATTGGGTGTGTAAAATTTCGTAAAGTTAAAACTAAAGCAACAACCTTAACAATAAATATCATCATTGGGTGTGTAAAATTTCGTAAAGTTAAAACTAAAGCAATAACCTTAATAAATATCATCATTGGGTGTGTTAAATTTTAGGTCCATTTTATGTTCCTATATCAGTTAGTCAAATGCCATACGTGATTCACGCTTAGGCGATCATGTCTCGAAATAGACATGACTGACTATGCAGAGATTTTCCGATAGTAGGTTACTAATTTTTTCTTCGGCAGACTGATTGCTAACCTAGGCTATAGTACCAAATTTGTATTACTGTGCAACGCATAGCTGGAAAGAAAGAGATGGCTCTCTACCATTCTCAAGCGTATTTGTGCGTAAGTGATTGCAACGAATTCAACTAGAATTCGAACAAATAGAAAAATGTTATCAACCAATTATTTTTCACTTTTATTAAAGGTTCATCAAAGAATGGGATATAGAGAAATACATAAAACCTTTGTATTTTTGATTTACATTGGTGAAATAGGCTTTATGTATATTTGAATTGTTAAGCATCGTCAGCATAAATTACGACGTTCCGAAATTAATGAAACACGCCCTTTTGAAGCTAAAAAAAATTAACAGATTTCAAGTTGAAGTGAAAAACGTAAAAAATTGCTTTATGTCAGCCAGTCATGTGCCATACGTGATACACGCTTTGGGCGATCTTGTCTCGAAAGAGACATGACTGACTGGGCAGATGATTATCCCGCAGTAGGTTGCCATTACTTTCTGCGGTAGACTGGTTGCCGACCAAGGCTATAGAACACAACCTGTCCTGCCTATTAACTCATAGCTGGAGGGAGAAGAGATTACATTATTATATTAAGTATAATTAATGGGGGATCAGTTTCTTACTTCATAACAATAGAAAACTGATCCCCTATTTTATACCCTGTAGAAGTTTTATTTATATTTCTAACTATTATATTCTGTCAGTCAGTTAAGTGTCATACGTGATACACGCTTTAAGCAATCATGTC
Source organism: Ascarosepion bandense (assembly GCA_037127315.1). Lineage (NCBI taxonomy): Eukaryota > Metazoa > Mollusca > Cephalopoda > Sepiida > Sepiidae > Ascarosepion > Ascarosepion bandense. Next base: position 1,439,515 of record JBBBDQ010001563.1, read on the forward strand.
TCGAAAGAGACATGACTGACTGGGCAGAAGATTATCCCACAGTAGATTGTCATTGCTTTCTGCGTTAGACTGGTTGCTAGCCAAGGCTATAGAACTCAGTCTGTCCTGTTATTTAACCCATAACTGAAGGGAAGAGACGCATTAATACCTTTCCCAAGGGTATTTGTGCGTAAGTGAATGCAAGGAATTCAACTGGAATTCGAATTCGGCCTCACGATTTGTCTTTCTGAGTCGATATCTACTGCACTACAACACACATTCTAAGCATTTAAGCTACGCTAAATCTTTAAGAATAATGGTAGACGTTCTGGTTGTCTACCTGAGACTTTTACACAACCAACGAAAACAAAATGAAACAGAATTTTAAGAAATACATGATTGTCATCATAGCTACAATCGCCAAGATTTTAAATGCAACGTCAACTGTCATCTTTTGTCTCTTTGACTCTCATCATCCGTCACACTTTACACTTTCCTTTCACGCAGCTCTCTTCATACCAATGTATCCACCCGTCTGTTCCCCATTCCCCGACACCTACTGTGACCTGTTCTCCTTCCACTTCACTCTCCTATTATGTATCACCTTTGCGCACCTGTGGCAGTACTGCCTTGTGTGGGGTAAAACGATTATAAAATAATAATAATAATAATAAAAGAGAATTTAAAAATTGTTACAAAATTTATTACTAATTTTCTTTCTAAAATTTCTGATTAATTTTTGGACAAACCTTTTCTTTTTTCATCATTTCACCTGAAGCAATGTAGGACCACCACTAGTGCACATGGGGCTACAGTGAGAGAAAAACTTGGATAAAAGACATAGTGATGAATGGATAAAAGATGAACAGGATTAAAAAAAACAAAAAAACAATGACAACTGACGTTGCATTTTAATTTCTGGAGACTGTAACTATCTTGGAAGTAGGTAAACGGAAGGGAGTTCCACAGGCGAGGAGTGCGAGAAAAAGAAACTTATGCAGACGACAATTCTACTTCTGCAGCTTATTTACTCGCACTTGCCGCCTGTAGAACTCGCTTCCATATTCTTGCTTTCCTGACGGCTACAACCTCCAGGAATTTAAATGCGAGGTCAATACTCATCTCTTAACTACTTGACCTTAGTTGTTTCCACACCGTCCTGTATATCCTTTCCTTTCTCTCCTCCCTTGCAACTGTCATCACACCTGTATTCCCATCCTTCTCTTGCTCCTTTCTAACTGGGTCGTCCTTCTCTTCACTCTCCTTTAATCTTTTTACTCTTATGTAGCCCCCCTGCACATCAGTGGCGTTACCACCTTGCTTGGCGGGATATGATTAAAACAAAAAACATAGAACATTTAACTGTTTCAACCGTAAACGGTGAGAACTGCGTTCCTTAGCGGAAACCGTTATTAAATCCGACGTCTCTTAGACCTCTTAACGACATAAGACCTCCCGATCATGTCGAAGGATGCATAGTTTTTTAACATGATTTCTCGAATATTCGGGTTGGTAGATGTAAACAAATATACTGTTTAATAATAAAAACATATTAACTAATCAAATATGAGTATCCATTAAAAATAATGTTCAACGAAATAAATTAAAAATATATGGAATTTAATCTATTTACAGAATAAATTGTCTTTATTTACGTTAGTATACGAAACAAAGCAGATATGTATATTTTGAGAATCGGGAAAGATATGTGTTTAAAAGCACTATTCGGGCTTTGTTTGCACTGAAGATCCCACGTGGGCGAGCAGTTTAAGACACGTCAGATCTAATGATGGTTTTCCCCTAGGAAAACCATCATTTCCTCAGATGGCGTACATTTTTCCAACAAGATTTCTCATTCATAGATGTAAATAAGTATACTGTTTAAAATAAAAACAGAGCCTCTCCTCAAATATGAAAATCCATTAAAAAAAATGTTTAAACAAAGAAATTAAAATATATGTGTATATCTGTAAACTAATCCGAGAGAAAGCGTTTTGTTGTCCCAGAGAATTACCAAGAGACAGAGGTTTATTTTTTTTCTTTTTGAGCTGCTAAAGAAAACGTTTGCCGATATAATCAGTTAATTTAATTATCAACTTACCGAACAGTCAAAACTAAAGCAATAACCTTAACAATATAAAATATTAAAGGTCTTAACCGGAATTGAAAAGAAGAAAGTTTTCATTGTTTCTTTCATAAAAATAACAGAACTTGTAGAACCTCTCCCTACCAAAAATTAAAAATATAAACAAATATTTTTGACGATATCGATAAACGACAAATTTTCATTTGTTTTTTTCATATAAAAAATAGAATATTTACGATTAAATTATTTTGGAGAAATTCAATATCGCTATGAAATAAGAGAAAAAATAATCCAAAGCATTATCAAATAACTAGCAGTATAACCCGGCGTTGCTCGGATGTAATGAATACTTTAAAACTAATCCATAGTCCTGGAGCTCAGACTCTTTGGACGTTGGCACGAAAGACTAAAAAGCAATAGTTGTTTCCAGTTAAAGCGAAACTGTAGACTGAAAGAAAAATCAATGGATGTAAGTCAAATTTTGATTTCCTGGTATCGATATCAAATAAGTTTTTTTCGTCCTAAACTGATCAGACCTGATTGAATATCGGGGTATCTAATTCCAATATCGGGGAGAATTTGGAAAAAATAAGTCACCCATGACCTGACCAGAAGCCTACAGAATATTTGTGTGAAGGTTGGTGAGAATCGGATAAAAATTGTGGATTTGTATAAAGGACATACAGACAGATAAACAAACACACACACAAACATCTTGCCTTTTATATATATATATATATATATATATATATATATATATATATATATATAATCGATTTTCTCCACTATTGTAAGAACTGCAACATTAAAATTTCTGAATATCGTTTCTTATGTCTTTGTCTATGAGTGTATCAAATTTTGTTAAAATCAGGCCACTCCTTCTATAACCCGATTTCTTCCATTAGCGATTTCGATGTGTATCGGGCATACCTCGACACAAAACCTAGCTAAAAACACTCGCAGACGCTTATAGTACAACTGTGTAAATTTTCAAGAAAATCGGTTCAGCCGTTTCGTAGTCTATAGTGAACGGACACCCCCCCCCCACACACACACACAAAGTTCCATTTATAAAATAAGTTTAGATGAGTGGTTTCAAAATCAGTTTCCTTTCAGGAAAAAAAATTAAGGTTATACAAAATTCACCAAATTGTTTTTTTTTTTGTAAAGTTGAAAACAGTGAATAGCGACTCAGATTGAGAAATGGTCGAGCCGAGTTCGAATCCCAATCAAGAATCTTTTCCTTACGCATTAATACCCTCGGAGAATATATGAATCTATCTCTTCTCACCCAAACAAAACAAGCTCGGCGCTGTAGCCCTGGATGGCAATCGACTTAGGAAATGAAAAGAATGCGAATTCAAAACCAGCCCGAAGACGGTTGGTTTTCGTCAGGTTATCTTGCCCAGGAAACATCATTGCTGCTGAGGCTGGAGTGCATCTACGGCTTCATGAAATATGAAAAGTTTATTCTTTATTATTTAGAAGCTTTTGAAATATGATGTATTTCAATGCATCCGTATTACGATATTATATTTTCAAATGTGTTTTAATAGAATTAATAAAATATATAGCAACACATCAATGGGTCATTTCATGCCGATAAGATGTTACAGAATAAATCCGTATGAATAGAATAGGTATTCTTTATAAGAAAAATCAGTTTTTAAATCAGGTTTCATTGGTGCATTTTCGTCGAGTGTCTAGTTTCATTGATGTAAACTTTTCAGATATACAGTTTGATACTGGTTTGATTTGCTGTATTTGTTCCACGGCATATCAAACTCGGTGGGTCATTTAATGCTGGCAAGATATTTAAAATACAATCGTGTGATTAGAATATGTATTTTTTGTAAAAATTGTCGAGAGTCTGGTTTTATTCATAGTCTTTTCGGATATCTAAACTTATTTATAAACAGAATTTTGTCTGTGTGTGTCCGTGTGTCTGTTACCTATAGGGTCCGAAACGTTGAAACCAATTTTCTTTCAAATTTACACAGTTGTACTCTTAGCGTCTGCGAGTGTTCTTAGCTAGGTTTTGTGTCGAGGTACCCCTGATAAATATCGAAAATCGATAATCGAAAAAATCGGTGGAAAGAAGGAGTGGTCCGATTTTAATCAAATTTGATACACTCATAGACAAAGACATAAGAAACGATATTCAGAAGTTTCAAGGTTGCAGTTCTTACAATAGTGCAGAAAATCGATAATATATAAATTTTATAAAAGGCAAGATGTTTGTGTGTCCGTGTCTGTTTAACTGATTGTGTATATCTGTATTTTTTCAGCCCTTCTATTTTAGTTTTTTTGCTTCGGGTTTGGCTCTAAGTAGATATAATTGTAGTTCTTGGTATCAGCAATGATACTATTTGCTCAGAGGACTTCAAAATTCAGTTTACGACGAAAAAAACTTATTTATCGATACCAGGAAATCAAAATTTGACTTACATCCATTCATTTTTCTTTCAGTCTACGGTTTCGCTTTAACTGGACACAATTATTGCTTTTTAGTCTTTCGTGCCAACGTCTAAAGAGTCTGAGCTCCAGGAAAATGGATTAGTTTTAATGCTTTTATTAAACCCGAGAAACGCCGGGCTATACTGCTAGTTACATAATAGTTTGGTAATAAGCAGGCTGTTGAAATTTTTTTCCTTCAAACTCATATACTAATAAAATGATGCTGCCGATACTTGAGCTTGAACATGTATCGCTAGAAAACATTAGAGGAGCTGCTGGGATCACATGGCTTTGTAAAAAATAATATATGTGGGTACATTAAAAGTATTCGAGTCAGAAAAAAAAGGTCTGTCAGTTTTCTTCGAAGGCATTATGTATGATATATATGACTTTACAAAAGAAGTCATTAAAACGTTCAGTTAAGAGCCATACGTGATACACGCTTTGGACGATCATGTCTCGAAAAAGATATGACTGACTGGGTAGAAGATTATCCCGCGGTATGTTGCCATTGCTTTCTGTCGTAGACTGGTTACCAGCCAAAGCTGTAGAACTCAATCTGTCCTGTCATTTAAGTTATAACTGGAGGCAAGAGGCGGATTAATATCTTCTCCAAGGGTATTAGTGCGTAAGTGAATGCAACAAATTCAACTGGAACTCGAACTCGGCTCCCCGATTTCTCGGACGGTAGTGAGATCATAATAAATATGAATTTTGGATTACTACTGCACATCCTGTCTTATTTTCACACTTTGAACCATCTGCATAGATGGATGTATGGTGAGGGTATTTTGCCCTGAACCTGGTCATCGTCTGTGAGTGTGTTTGTTTGTTTGTTTTTTTATTTGTAGGGAGTTTTTTTTAATCATAGAAAGAATTCGGGATGCTTTATTGTCTCTTGTAAAATACTGTTGCATTGATTTCTTGTATATTTAAGCGAATGGTCCCTAACGCTTCCACGAGGAATTTCATCTGTTGTATATTGTCTTTTTGTTGGAATAGATAACATTATTGAAGTTTAAATTACTACTGTAAACCGAGTTAGTTGGACATAATTTTATTTTGACAAAGTACTGTACTGTCAGTTTATGATGTGGAGATGTTTCATTGGTTTATGTGCATGCTATTCTCCTCTGGGTTCTTGACAAAATACAACGGAGAGTCTGTAATGTGATCGATACCGACTTGGCAGACCAGCTGCAGCCTCTCTCTCACCGGCGTGACGTGGCTTTCCTGTGTCTCTTCTATAAATACTTTCACGGCTTCTGCTCCGATGAACTTAGATCACTGGTGCCCCCTGGGTACAAATTTCCACGAGATACTAGATTAGCAACTAGGTCCCATACTTTTACAGTGAAACCGATAAAATGTAACCGCAATTTCTACTCCAACAGCTTTTTTTCTCGCACTTCCCGCCTGTGGAATTCCCTTTACATGATGGCTTCCCCGACAGCTACAATCTCTAGGAGTTTAAATGTAAGGTCAATAGACACCTCCTAACACACTAACTCGCATCCATTCTCTCAAACACTCTTCCCATCTACCCAACACTCAGCCTCGGTATCTTTACCCGTCTATCACCCTCCTTCTGACATTTCCTATATCTAACCACTCTTTCTCTGAAATGACTAAAAAAAAAAAAAAAAAGTAAGGCCTTCTCTGGGGATATCCTAAAAGTTCCAAGTACTAGTCTGAGACCTTGAGGATAAGTTGCATTGAGTATTTGTAGGTATGATTTTCATTGTTATCGTCTGAGTTTTGTAAAACCAATGGCTACCGCATGAAACTGCCAGTACCGTCAAAGAAATCCATGTAAATTGATCTACATGGATTTATACAAGTCGGTGTTTTATCATACAAATATATAAATCGTTGTTATTAAGTATTGTTTTAAAGGCCATTCTTTTTTGGTTTGTCCTTGCAATCCAACATGGTACTGTGACAGTTAAAGTCCCCTAGTACCATAAAAAGTACCTTATAATTTAATGCATTGCAGCTTAATTTTCTTGTTCCCTCGGAGGTATACAGTACTATGCAAAAGTATTAGGACAATAAATATTTAATCTTTTATGAGGCATATTAACAGAAAATAATTTAATCAAACAAATTTTATTTGATTTACTCAACAAATGCTTTAACAAGAAAAAATTACTTGTTACAAAATAAATTTGATACTTTCATTTACTTTCATTCTGTCAGGCATTGACATCACAAGCTTCTTCAATGTATCTAATGGTATCTCCTGCCAAGCAGCTTATATTTGTTCCCAAAGTGTGTCTTGCGAAGTAACATTAGATTGATTAACTCGAGAGGGGTTATTAATAAGAAAAAAGTCAGTCACATCCAAGGATAATAGAATAATGAGTAGTTTCAGAATAGCTTGCTTAATAGAAAATAGGAAAAATTAAATATAACTTCTTTTTAATACATTTCTTTTGCACCTAGTTTTAAATAATCAATATTTAATAGCAATTTACTTGGTTTTCATCCTGTATTTAAATTTCAGTGAGGTTTTTAGGAAAGTCACCCCTGTTCTAATACTTTTGCACACTTCCGGTAGTGTTCAAAAGTGTTAGGACAGGGGTGATTTTAAATTTTATTTTAAACTTTATTTTGATGCCTCATAAAAAATAAAATAGTTATTGTCCTAATACTTTTGCACAGTACTGTATATATATATATATATATATATATATATAGATATATATATATAGATATATATATATATAGAGAGAGAGAGAGAGTGAAAGGCTGTGTATTGGCTTGCGTAATGTCACTTTAACAAATATATCCTGTAAAATTGTTGTTAAATTTATCTTATTTTGAGATACATGATTCCTAAATAGGATTGATGTGCCGCACGACGATCGAAGAACAGTTTTGTTATTGATGGTGTTTTTTTTATATTCAGTATGTCATTTTGCTTAAGCAACGTTTCGTGAATTGAAACAACTGCCGGTGACGGGTCTGTTATTAACCGAACTAGTTAATTTATCTTTGCCTTTATTCCATGGAAATTTGATTGGATTATTTGATACATGATTGCTGAAAGTGTTCGGGATGTAGCTTACTGTGTGGTTTTGAGTTAATTGGTTTTTTTTTTTTTTGTGGGGGGTCTAGCTTTTCACTTTCATTATTTTTTCGATTTTGTGTCGTTATTTGGTTATTGTGAATTTTTTGGCTTTTGCTTGGCTGGTTCTGTTTTGTTTTTTTTGTGGGCAGAGTTCTTAAATCTATCAAGTGATTTTTGGTGGACTGATAGTAGAGCGATAGTAGATCTCTATGTCCTTTGCTTTTTAAGACTATTTTGGAAGAAGATTTTGTATTTTTGGTGGAAGTGATTTGTGTTTTAGTAGATACTCGTATTTGATTAGACGTTATGTTTATTTATTATTATGTCTATTTATGTATTTTCGTCTACGGCCAGAATATTCGAGAGATCTTATAAGAGAGAAGAATACGCGCTTTCCGGCACGATTCGGACCTATGCCACACAAACACACACATATACATACACATATTTGTGTATTTAGGCAGCAAATTTTCTTTTAGACGTGTCAGATTAAATAAATCGCAAACATTGTGTTTGCTTATAATTAATAAAATCCGTTCATACTCACAGATAATCTTTCGGGTATTATAAGTGAAAGGTATCAGAAATGAGCTGTAACTTTGACAGATGATTTTGACCCAGATGTGAGTTGTGGTAAATTATTTTTACACCTGTAAATGATTTTGGAAAGAGATTGATAGTACTTGGGAACATCAAGAAATAATAAAATCTGTCTATTTTTTAAGAAACTTTCAAAACTCCATTTCCACTGTTGAATAATAGATTGTTTTATGGCATAGCTCGGCGGGTCATTTATTGCCAACTAAATTTTTATTTATTTATTGCTGGTAATATCTTTTTAAGAAAACTGAGTGCATGGTCATCAGCAAAAGAAACAACCCAAAATGCCAAATACAGGTGGGGGATAACAGAATCAAACAAGTCCAAGAATTTAAGTACCTAGGAAGTGTTCTAACAGGAGATGGAAAGTGCGACACGGAGATCCGAAGGCGAATTGGCATGGCAAAGGACGCGTTCCAGAAGATGAGCAAAATACTAACACACAGGAAGATCTCAATAGAAACGAAGAAAAGAGTGCTAGACTGCTACGTGATGTCAGTTCTTCAATACGGCTGTGAATGCTGGACAATGTCATCGAAAATGAGGACAAAACTGGAAGCGGCCGAAATGTGGTTCTACGGAAGGATGCTACGGATATCGTGGACTGAGCATACAAGCAACGACGAAGTGTTAGAAAGAATGTCAACAAAAAGGAAATAGATGCTGAGCATCAGCAAGAGACAACTGAAGTTCCTGGGACATGCAATGAGGAAGGAGAGCCTGGAGAACCTGATACTGACTGGACAGATAGAAGGAAGGAGGGACAGAGGAAGGCAGCGGATAACATATTTGCAGGTCCTGATCAGGTGGATGACGGAACGGGGGTTGCCAGGAGCAACAGGAGCAAACATACTAAGAGCCACAAGGGATAGGGAGACGTGGAGATCCATGATCGCCTACGTCCTGAAGGGACAGGGCACATAGAAGAAGAAGAAGAATATCTTTTTCTTTCAACAATTTATTGTTGTTTCTATATAAGTCTTGTGTCTAGTAATACATTTTTCTTTTCGAGTATCAAGATTCATTGGGATTTGTTTTTAAAGGCTGGGTCCCCAAGTCCTACCCTAGTATTTAATCTATAACTAGAGGGAAGGGGAGGATTAATTCAAATGGGATTCGAACTCGGCTCACCGATTTCTATTTCCGAGCCGATATCCACTGCACCACAACGCACATCCGTCACTAAACGCTTACAACACCTGGTATTCCCAAGCGATCACCCATCTAAGTACGCATGATACTCAACGTTGCTTAACTTCGGTGATCGAGTGAGAACCGGTGTATTCAACGTGATATGGCCGTAAGCCGTTGATGGTAGAAGAAAATTGTTTGATATATAGTGCCTCTCTTATACTGAGATGCCTTTGATATTTTGAGTTAAATAATATTCTTGTGTTTTCAATCAATTTTTTTCTTAAGAAATTATCTGAATTATGAGTTAATAAAGACTTCTTCATTGCATTTTTATTACATAGGTGGCATGTAAGACATCTACTCAAAGAATTGTTTGTATTAAAAATATAGGTATTGATTTCTGTCAAGAAACACAGTCTTGTACAAGGTATTGAAATTCTTATACTATATTAGTCATAGCTAGTTTAGATTTGATGGGGGTATTTTGATTAGAAACAACAAAGTTTGTAGTCTTCCATTTTCTATAATATATTTTAAATTTTAGATGTTTTTTGAGGAATTGATGCAGAAATATGGTTTTTGATAAATGTTTTAGAAGATTCGTGCTGCTTATAATTATTCTACATTTGATTGCAGTAAAATATCTACAAAATATTTATAAGTATATATGTATGCACATTCGCGATAATATCCTTTTTCGTCAATGCACTTAAAGTTATATATCTTCTTCTTTTTGCCGTGTCTCTTCAGAAATTGGGCGATTATAGCCATCCATCTCTGCTTATACCTTGTTGCTCTTGATAACCCATTCTCCTGTTATCCCAATTAATACACGCTTCACGATCCATCTGCTTAAGTCTATTCAGCATGCCATGCGTTGCTTTTCCTTGTTTCTCTTCTCTATCCATCCTCATTACATGTCACAAAACGTTAGCTGTTTTTCGTGATGTTATGTATCAGTTTCCTTCTTGTGTTCATCCTCTCCAAATTTTATTCTTCCTTTCATGGTATCCTCATCATTCTTCTATAGAAAATTTTTAAAACTAAGTTACTCTCAATTAACCATCATCGACAATCTCACCTACCTCCCATTAGCATGGACCAGGCTTGCCTCCCAGAGAGTAAAACACTACGCCTGCTTGGTCTCACACTTTCAGCGGACCTCAAATGGAATGACTATATCGAATCCATTGCTAAATCCGCTGCTATGAAAGTCGGTTCTCTGTGTAGGGCCCGGACGTTTTTTCCGTCTAAATCTATCATGCACATTTATAAATCTACCATCCGCCCGTGCATTGAATACTGCTGCCATATCTGGTTGGGTGCTCCTGCTGTTCTCCTTGGGCTTCTCGATAAGGTTCAGAGGAGGGTCTGTAATGTGATAGATACCGACTTGGCAGACCGCCTGCAGTCTCTCTCCCACCGGCGCGACGTGGCTTTCCTGTGTCTCTTCTATAAATACTTCCACGGCTTCTGCTCCGATGAACTTAGATCACTAGTGCCCCCTAAATACGAATTTGAACGAGATACTAGATTAGCAACTAGATCCCACCCTTTTACAGTGAAACCGATAGAATGCAGCCGTAACTTCTACTCCAACAGTTTATTTTGGAATTCTCTTCCAAATGATTGCTTCCCCGACGGCTACAATCTCCAGGAGTTTAAATGTAAGGTCAATAGACACCTCCTAACACACTAACCTGCTCCCATTCTATCAAACACTCTTCCCATCTGCCCAACCGTCATCCTCGCTATCCTTACTCATCTGTCAACTTCCTCCTAACATACCCTATGTCTAAACACTCCTTCTCTTTAGCTTCCCCTATGTAGCCTCATGCGCAATAGTGGCAGTGGAATGCCATGCTTGGGGTAAGATGATTAAAAAAAAAAAGAACGGCATTTCGTTTGCTTCACGTCTTTCCTTTATCGTTGTTGAGATTGGTCAGCATTTGCTGCCATATTGAGGGACAGTCAACACATAATAATCCAGTAATATTTTCTTCGTTTCCAACGAATTTTTTTCTGTCTCTCCATACTCTACTTAGGTTCTAGAATGAAAATACACTTTTGGATCTCAATGTCGCATTTTCCATCCTCTGTTAAAACACGTCGCATTCTCCCGGAGAGTAATACACTACGCCTCCTCGGACTTACCCTGTCCTCAGACCTCAAATAGAACCAATATATTGAATCCATAGCAAAATCTACTGCTAAGAAGGTTGGGTCCAGGATGTTTTTTCCACCTGAATCCATCCTGCATATATACAAGTCAACCATCCGTCCGTGCATGGAGTACTGCTGCCATTTATGGTCAGGTGCCCCTGCCGTTCTCCTCAGTGTTCTTGACAGGCTCCAAAGGAGAGTCTGTAATGTGATAGGTACTGATCTGGCGACTCGACTGCAGCCACTTCCCCATCGTCGAAATGTGGCCTCCCTTTGTCGGTTCTATAAATACTTTCATGGCTTCTGCTCAGACGAACTTAAGTCACTGATGGCTCCTCAACAGGTGTTTACTCGTGCAACCAGACTGGCAACAGGGTCCCACCCATTCACAGTCAGGTTAGCCAAATGCAGACGACAATTCTCTGCAGCTTCTTCTTTCGCACTTCCCGCCTGTGGAACTCGCTCCTGTATTCTTGCTTTTCTGACGGCTACAACCTCCAGAAATTTAAATGCAAAGTCAATACTCATCTACTCAACACTGGACTCTAGCTCTCTCCCCACCCCCGTATAACCTTCCCTTTCTCTCCACCTATGTATCTGTCATCGCACCTGCTTTCTCAGCTTTCTATTGTTCCTTTCTAACTAGTTTGTACTCCTCACTCTTTTCTAATTAATCTTTTTACATTTATGTAGCCCCCTGCACATCAGTGGCGTTTCCGTCTTGCTCGGGGTGAAATGATTAAAAAAAAAACAAATTTTAATTTCTGTGCCTGCTTGATTTTATTATCCCCAATCCGTAACCGCATTTAATAAATCCGGTTAAAAATCATACCATTTAATTCCTCTTCGACGCTGACGTGTTCCATCTATAGCATCCTTCTGTAGAACGACATTTCAGGTCTTTTCTTCATCTTTGATTGTATTGTCAAGCATTCGCTGCTATATTTAAGGACATATATCACATAACAATGCAGTACTCTCTTCTTTGTTTCTAGCAAAATTTTCCCGGCATTTAATATTCTAATCAGATTCTGGCAGACGCAGAGAGGTTAACAGGAATGCTTGCTCAAGACCGATTACTCACTCTGCAAACAAGCCTCGTTACAAGGGCTAGGTATTTACCGCCTCCACACTAAAGTATGTGTGACACAAGTTCTACTTTTGTGGGATTCCGAACGCTTAGGCTCAGCTAAAATAGTAGACGCAGCTTAAGTCTGGGTTGGCTGTTTTATGAACCCAGCTTAGACTCTACTTTTAGGCGGAACCTCGCTTGGGTCCCACTCTGCTCGGACGCAGAAAGTTGAACAAGAGCGCTTGCTCAAAACCGATTGCTCGATCTGCAAGCAAGCCTCGTTTCCGAGACAAATCACAGATATCTCCTGTGCTCTCTACATATGACTAAGGACGAGGGAAGTATTGGAATCGAGTGGATAAAAGATGGCAATGGACATTGCATTTAAATTTCTGGAGGATATAGCTCTCAGGAAAGCAATTATACGAATAGAAGTTCCACAAGCGGAGGTGCGAGAAAAGAAGCTGATTCTAATACTTCCCTCGTCCTTTCAACATCATCCCGTGTATCTTGTTCTTTTCCTTTCTCATTCTACCTTCGCAAATATCATCACACTTGTATTCCTATCGTTCTCTTACCTTTTTTGCTGACACCACCTGTAACAGGTCCGTCTTTCTCTTCAATCTCCTCCTGCAAAAACCTTTACTTCTATGTAGCCTCCTGCGCATCACTGGTGGTACCACTTTGTTTGGAATGAAACGATTAAAATTTAAAAAAATAAAAAGCATAATTTGCAAGTAAGCAAACAAAAGTTGATTTTAAAAATTTAGATAAATGCACGCATCGTAATTGTTGTGGATCTTCGTCATCAATTTGTTGTGTAATTGAGGAGAAGGAAAGTTGTAGTAATCAGTTGGTGCCGAAAGAAAGACACGGAACAAAAAGGTAGGTTCAAAATAGTTTATTAGTATTGCAAGAAACAAGATAATCAAAGAATTTTTAATAATTAGTAATATAGAAATAAATAAGTCCGAAGGTATTATTACGCTGCCTGACAAGTAGCTGTCGTTAACTACTCTATTAACTGTTTTATTTGACTGCTCTCAACTGCGGTATTTAGTTGTCCTCCCACTTAAGGCAAAATGTGGCACAATGCCTTTTTATAGTAGGTTATGCGGCCAAAATTGATGTCTGATTTTCCCCAGATGAGACTCTACCCTTCGGCGGAGCCTCGACTGGGTCATTACTCTCCGCCCGGAGGCAGATAGCTTGACAGTATGAAAGGCAGTTACTGGTTGTAAATGCAGTATTTTTTCTCCTTCTAACTTAGGGCGAGATGTGGCACAAGGCGTTTTTCATGTGGGTTATACGGTCATATAGCCCGGGCAAAAAATTCCGCCTAATTTTTCCCTAGACAAGACTGTACGCTTCGGCGGAGAATAGACTAGGTTATTACGCTCCACCTGAAAGCAGAGAGCTTAATAGTAAGCAAGGCACTTACTAGTCGTAAATGCAGTATTTATTCGCCTTCTAACTTAGGGCGAGATGTGGCACAAGGCGTTTTTCATGTGCGTTATACGGGTCATATAGCCCGGGCAAAAATTTCCGCCTAATTTTTCCCTAGACAAGACTGTACGCTTCGGCGGAGCATAGACTAGGTTATTACGCTCCACCTGAAGGCAGAGAGCTTAATAGTAAGCAAGGAACTTACTAGTCGTAAATGCAGTATTTATTCACCTTCTAACTTAGGGCGAGATGTGGTACAAGGCGTTTTTCATGTGCGTTATACGGGTCATATAGCCCGGGCAAAAATTTCCGCCTAATTTTTCCCTAGACAAGACTGTACGCTTCGGCGGAGCATAGACTAGGTTATTACGCTCCACCTGAAGGCAGAGAGCTTAATAGTAAGCAAGGAACTTACTAGTCGTAAATGCAGTATTTATTCGCCTTCTAACTTAGGGCGAGATGTGGTACAAGGCGTTTTTCATGTGGGTTATACGGGTCATATAGCCCGGTCAAAAATTTCCGCCTAATTTTTCCATAGACAAGACTGTACGCTTCGGCGGAGAATAGACTAGGTTATTACGCTCCACCTGAAAGCAGAGAGCTTAATAGTAAGCCAGGCACTTACTAGTCGTAAATGCAGTATTTATTCGCCTTCTAACTTAGGGCGAGATGTGGCACAAGGCGTTTTTCATGTGCGTTATACGGGTCATATAGCCCGGGCAAAAATTTCCGCCTAATTTTTCCCTAGACAAGACTGTACGCTTCGGCGGAGCATAGACTAGGTTATTACGCTCCACCTGAAGGCAGATAGCTTAATAGTAAGCAAGGAACTTACTAGTCGTAAATGCAGTATTTATTCGCCTTCTAACTTAGGGCGAGATGTGGTACAAGGCGTTTTTCATGTGGGTTATACGGGTCATATAGCCCGGGCAAAAATTTCCGCCTAATTTTTCCCTAGACAAGACTGTACGCTTCGGCGGAGCATAGACTAGGTTATTACGCTCCACCTGAAGGCAGAGAGCTTAATAGTAAGCAAGGAACTTACTAGTCGTAAATGCAGTATTTATTCGCCTTCTAACTTAGGGCGAGATGTGGTACAAGGCGTTTTTCATGTGGGTTATACGGGTCATATAGCCCGGGCAAAAATTTCCGCCTAATTTTTCCCTAGATAAGACTGTACGCTTCGGCGGAGCATAGACTAGGTTATTACGCTCCACCTGAAGGCAGAGAGTTTAATATTAAGCAAGGCACTTACTAGTCGTAAATGTAGTATTTATTCGCCTTCCAACTTAAGGCAAAGTGTGGCACAAGGTTTTTTTATATGGGTTATCCGCTCTATATCGTCTTCTTATATGTGCCATGTCCCTTCAGGACGTAGGCGATCATGGTTCTCTAAGTCTCCCTATGCCTTGTGGCTCTTAGTATGTTTGCTCCTGTTAATCCTGGCAACCCCGTTCCGTCATCCACCTGATCAGGCCCTGCAAATATGTTATCCGCTGCCTTCCTCTGTCTCTCTTTCCTTTTATCTGGCCAGTCAGTATCAGGTTCTCCAAGCTCTCCTTCCTTATTGCATGTCCCAGGAACTTCAGTTATCTCTACCTGATGCTCAATATTAATTTTCTTTTTGCTGCCATTCTTTCCAACACCTCATCGTTGCTTGCATGCTCAGTCCACGATATCCGCAGCATCCTTCTGCAGAACCACATTTCCGCTGCTTCCAGTTTTGTCCTCATTTTCGATGATATTGTCCAGTATTCACTGCCGTATTGAAAAACTGACATCTCATAGCATTCCAGCACTCTTTTCTTTGTTTCTAGTGAAATTTTTCTGTGTGTTAGTACTTTACTCAGCTTCTGAAACGCGTCCTTTGCCATGCCAATTCGCCTTTTGATCTCTGTGTCGCACTTTCCATCTCCTGTTAGAACACTCCCTAGGTATTTAAATTTTTGTACTTGCTTTATTCTGGTATCTCCCACCTGTATTTGGCATTTTGGTTTGCACCTTTTGCTGATGACCATGCATTCAGTTTTCTTAATGTTTAATTGTAGTCCTTTTTTGTCACTCTCCACCGCTACCTTCTGTAGGAGGTCTTGTAGTTTCCATACCGTGTCTGCAATCAGCAAAAGATTAATGTCTGATTTTTCCCAGACGAGACTTTATCCTTCGGCTGAGCCTCGGCTGGGTCAAAACACTCCGCCAGAAGGCAGAGTGCTCGACAGTGCGCAAGACATTTACTGGTCGTAAATTCAGTATTTATTTGCCTTCCCACTTAAGGCTAAATGTGGAACAAGGCTTTTTTAATGTGGGTAATCCGGGACATATAGCCCGGCCAAACACTGACGCTTAATTTTCCCCAGACGAGTCTCTAACCTTTGTGCGGAACCTCGACTTAGTTATTACTCTCTGCCCGAAGGCAGAGCGTTCGAGAGTACTCAAGGCACTTACTGGTCGTATTTGTCTTTCCACTAGACAAAATGTGGCACAAGGCCTTTTTAATGTTGGTTATCCGGGGCCATATAGCCTGGCCAAAGATTTCTGTCTAATTTTCTCCAGTCGAGACTCTACCCTTCGGCGGAACCTCGACTGGGTTATTACTCTCCTCCCGAAGAGGGCGCGACAGTACGCAAGGCACTTACTAGTCGTAAATGATCTCTCGAACTCACGCAGGTATTTTATATATATCCAAAGGAAGAGTTCATTCCTCGAAGGAGAGTGTCTTAACAGAAATGTAGAGAAGATTTTGATTAGAAGTTTCGTCTTATTAGACGTTGTTTCTTTTTCTTTACAGCATTCTAAAGACACGCCTTACCAGTTTAATTTTAAAATAAAATAGTTAATTCTACACACAGATATACAAAAAAAGGAATTTAAAAAAAGCAAATCAATAAATTGTTTTCCTCCAATTTTTGGTTTAAAATGAAACTCACGTGATAGAGAAAATGCATGATTTAAAATTTAATGGGATATAATGAGCCTGGATTAATTTTCGCTGATTGCAACTAAAAGGAAAATTAAAGAAAGAAATGAGGAAAATAAAAGAAAAGAACCGAGATTAGAAAGAAGTAATTTGAATCGCGTCGATAAAACTGTGAGAAAATTAATGAATAGGCGAAGCTGACGAATTCGATTGCATAATCAATTTTAAAATGAGGTAAAATGAACTGGGATCAAATATGATCCGTGTTGCAGGAAAATGATCATTACAAGAAGAAGAGAAGACCAAAGAATGAAAGAAAGAAAGAAACAAGCAAACATACAAAAGATCCCCACAAAAAAAAAAAAAATAATAATAGACGGTAGATTAAAAACAAAGGCAAACCAGAGCTGAAGAAAGAAAAAATGAGCATGCGAAATGCGAAAAATGACGAAATAAAGAAAGAAAGAAAGAAAGAAGAAATAAAGGAGAAAGAAAGAAAGGATAAAGAAAGAAAGAAAGAAAGAAAGAAAGAAAGGAAAGAAAGAAAGAAAGAAAGAAAGGATAAAGAAAGAAAGAAAGAAAGAAAGAAGAAATAAAGGAGAAAGAAAGAAAGAAAGGATAAAGAAAGAAAGAAAGAAGAAATAAAGGAGAAAGAAAGAAAGAAAGGATAAAGAAAGAAAGAAAGAAAGAAGAAATAAAGGAGAAAGAAAGAAAGGATAAAGAAAGAAAGAAAGAAGAAATAAAGGAGAAAGAATGAAAGAAAGAAAGAAATAAAGGAGAAAGAATGAAAGAAAGAATGAAAGAAAGAAGAAATAAAGGAGAAAGAAAGAAAGGATAAAGAAAGGATAAAGAAAGAAAGAAAGAAAGAAAGAAGAAATAAAGGAGAAAGAAAGAAAGAAAGGATAAAGAAAGAAAGAAAGAAAGAAAGAAGAAATAAAGGAGAAAGAAAGAAAGAAAGGATAAAGAAAGAAAGAAAGAAAGAAAGAAAGAAAGAAGAAATAAAGGAGAAAGAAAGAAAGAAAGGAAAGAAAGAAAGAAAGAAAGAAAGAAAGGAGAAAGAAAGAAAGGATAAAGAAAGAAAGAAAGAAAGAAGAAATAAAGGAGAAAGAAAGAAAGAAAGGATAAAGAAAGAAAGAAAGAAAGAAAGAAGAAATAAAGGAGAAAGAAAGAAAGAAAGGATAAAGAAAGAAAGAAAGAAAGAAAGAAAGAAAGAAAGAAAGAAGAAATAAAGGAGAAAGAAAGAAAGAAAGGATAAAGAAAGAAAGAAAGAAGAAATAAAGGAGAAAGAATGAAAGAAAGAAAGAAATAAAGGAGAAATAATGAAAGAAAGAATGAAAGAAAGAAAGGATAAAGAAAAAAGAAAGAAAGAAAGAAAGGAGAAATAAAAAAGAAAATAACATGAAATAAAGAAAGATAGACAGAAACACAAAAAACAAGAAGAATATAAAGAAGTTGTGAGGACTGAGTATCAGTCAATCAGTTAAGTGCCATACGTGATACACGCGTGGGCGATCATGTCTAGAAAGAGACATAATTGACTGGGCAGTACATTTTCCAGCAGTAGGATTGCCTTTACTTTCTGCGGTAGACTGGTTGCCAGCCAAGGCTATAGAACCCAAACTATCCTGTTATTTAACCCATAACTAGAGTGAAGAGACGGATTAATACCTTTTCCAAGAGTATTTGTGCGTAAGTGAATGCAATGAATTCGACTGAATTTCGAACTCGCTTTCCCGATTACTCTTTCGAATCGATATCCACTACAGTACAAAATTCAAAAAGTGCCGCTCAAATTAAGGTAGAAAAAACATGGCCCAGCATTTCTAAAGAAAGGAAAATGAATAGAAAATACAAGCATTGTTAAAAGAAAGAAATGATTTGATTTGCTTGTTTAACGGGATATCAACGCCTTATTGGTCATTTAATGCTTGAATTTGATTTTGCTTTGAAGTAACAAAAATGTTATTTTCTGCTTTCACAACTGAGTACAATTGATACTCAGCTTTTGTGCCTGTACATGTTTGTATGGACACAATTACTAGAAGCGCTGATATGCGTATTTTAAACCCTTGTGCAAATTAATCGAAACAAAATAAATAAAATTTTCCATACTTTCCTTACAGCCATATCATGTTGAATACACCGGTACTCGCTCGATCACCGAATTTAAGCAACGTTGAGCCTGGTCAGTACTTAGATGGGTGACCGCTTGGGAATACCAGGTGTTGTAAGCGTATAGTGACGGATGTGCGTTGTAGTGCAGTGGATATCGGCTCAGAAAGAGTAATCGGTGAGCAGAGTTCGAATTCCATTTGAATACACTGGATTCACTTAAGCACTGGTACCCTCCAGTTATAGGTTAAATAACAGGGTAGGACTTAGTGACCCTGCCCTTCAAAACAAATCCCAATTAATCGTGATACTTGAAAAGACAAATGTATTACCAGACACAAAACTTATATAAAAAAGCAACAACAATTTATTGTTGAAAGAAAAACGTATTACCTGCAATAAATAAATAAAAATTTAGTTGGCAATAAATGACCCGCCGAGGTTGATATGCCATAAAACCAAAATAACCAAACCAAACCAACCGTACTTTCCCTGATCATGTCTACGGTTATCTCTTGAAGTTGTTTTTTTTCTCCCGACCAAATTTTTCTTTACGTTTTAGATTGCTGGATTTTTTTTCTCTCTTGATGATACGACTGATAGTTCAAAGGATGACACCCAAATTCTTTCAGCAATTCTTGCCAGTGTGCTCGTGCAGCTTTACAATTTTCGTATGCTTCCTTGGAGTAACGCCCATCGCAGACAATAGCCGTAGGACAACTAATCGACAGTCAAGACAATAGTGTCTGGGTGTGTTAAAAATCTGATGCAATCACGGATGACGCAATATTTTTCTGGCCAAACAGATTTCATTATACAGCCCGAAAATAGATTTATATTACTGCACATCACTGTAAATGACCTACTCTTAGGGGAAGAAAATAGAAATCGATTACACCCTGTCACACAAGTGGGACTAAAACCGATCATATGGTCATAGAAAGGAAACTAAATCAGTTGTTTCAGTTAATATGGAACAAGGGTGTATGTCGTTTTGTTAGAATAATATTTCTGAATACAGTTTGATCTCTTTAAGAGATTGTAGGACATTATAGATATTATATAGATTAATAGCAATTTAGGTATTGCGTTGCGGTGCAGTGGATATCGACTCGGAGTGACAAATCGCGGAACCAATTCGAATTCTAGTTGAATTCCTCGCATTCACTTACGCATAAGTACCCTTGGGAAAAGCATTAACCCGTCCTTTACTTCCAGCTATGGGTTAAATATTAAAACAGATTGTGTTCTGTAGCTTTGGCTGGCAACCAGTCTACCTCAGAAAGCAATGGTAACCTACTGCGGGATAATCTTCTACCCAGTCAGTCATGTCTAGAAAGAGACATGATCGCCCAAAGCGTGTATCACGTATGGCACTTAACTGACTGACTGAATACAATAGTTAAAAAATAATTAAAACTTTTACTGGACATAAAATGGGGGATCGGTTTTCTATTGTTATGAAGTAATAAACTGATCCCCCACTAATTATACTTAATATAATAATGTAATATAATCTAACTCTTCTCCCTCCAGCTATGATTTAAATAACAGGACAGATTGGGTTCCATAGCCTTCGTTGACAACCATTCTACCGTCTAAGTAATGGTAACCTACTGCCGGATAATCTTCTACCCAGTCAGTCATGTCTAGAAAGAGACATGATCGCCCAAAGAGTGTATCACGTATGGCACTTAACTGACTAAATAGCATGAAAGAGTCCTTTCAAGTTGGTTGTTTGCTAGTATTTTACAGGATTTCTTAGTTTGTTTTTTGAATATAGTTCTTGGCATGTTGTTCTGATGGGAGGCGGTTCTTGCTTTAGAATATAAGTTTCTGTTATCATGGAATGTCCGATATAAAGGCTGGACATTAATAATTTATCTTTCTATGTTTTTACTGTTTGATGTCATTCTTTTATAGAAGGTTTGATGTATAATTATGAAGACGACTCATAGTTTCTGCTATTCTTCTTTGATAAATGAGTTAATGGTTGATATTAGGTCTGTGTAGAAATCTGCATTGTTGGTAATTTTGCTATAAATATCTAATGTTTGTAATTATTTTTATAATCTTGTTCGTCTTTTTAATATAAAATTATATTTTATATTATCATAGCGTTTTTGTTTGGGCTTTCACTATTTCGGGGAACAACAGCATTTAAGAAGTAATTACACATAGTTTAAAACCTTCATTCTCCCGATCAGAGCTGATCATGCTTCCGGGTTTAGTTGGCTGAATAAAATTTAAAAAAATGAGTATACAAAATGCGAAATGTGGAGCAAGAAAGAAAGAAAAGAGGGCAGTTTATACAGGAAGACAAAAGAGATGAGATGAGAGGAGAAAAATATGACTATTCAAAGTACAAAAAAATGTCGCCATGCAATAAAAATAAAATAAAAGACAGAACATGAAACAGAGAAAAAGCTAACATTATAACGAGAAGGAGAAACTTTAATATTCGCCATAAGAATGAAATTCTCCAAGCCTTTTTTCCTCATTATATTTTCTTAATGTTTCAGCTATCTCTCTCCAATTGTGAGTAGCATTTTATTTGTAGAGTTTATTAGAAATACATTTTATTACAGCGATGAAGTCTAACAGAAAATTAACGAAAAAAGTATCTAAACTTATTTTATAAATGGAACTTTGTGTGTTTGTGTGTGTTTGTATGTGTGTGTGTGTGTGTGTGTGTGTGTGTGTCCGTAACCTAGAGACTCCGAAAGGGCTGAACCGATTTTCTTGAAAATTAACACAATTGTACTATAAGCATCTGCGAGTGTTCTTAGCTAGGTTTTGTGTCGAGGTACACCTGATAAATATCGGAAATCGATAATCGAAAAAATCGGGTTATAGAAGGAGTGGTCCGATTTTAATCAAATTTGATACACTGATAGACAAAGACATAAAAAATGATATTCAGAAGTTTCAAGGTTGCAGTTTTTACAATAGTGCAGAAAATCGATAATATATATATATATATGTATAAAGCAAGATGTTTGTGTGTGCGTCTGTTTATGTATGTATGTCCTTTATACAAATCCACAATTTTTATCCGATTCTCACCAAACTTCAAAATTTGACTTACATCCATTCATTGTTCTTTCAGTCTACGGTTGGAAACAACTGTTGCGTTTTAGTCTTTCGTGTCAACGTCCAACGAGTCTGAGCTCCAGGACCAAAGATTAGTTTTAAAGCTTTCATTACACCCGAGCAACGCCGGGCTATACTGCTATCGTTTTTATAGATATCGATACCAGGAAATCAAAATTTGACTTACATCCATTCATTTCTCTTTCAGTCTACAGTTTCGCTTTAACTGGAAACAACTATTGCTTTTAGTCTTTCGTGCCAACGTCCAAAGAGTCTGAGCTCCAGGACCATGGATTAGTTTTAAAGCTTTCATTACACCCGAGCAACGACGGGCTATACTGCTAGTTTGTCTATATTGCCGAGATGAGGTAGTATTTACAGTATTTACATTATTCAGAATATTGTCCTCATCTTTGTGGCAACTAACCTCAAGTGGAATGATTATATAGAATCCATAGCTAAATCCGCTGCTAAGAAAGTCGGTTATCTGTGTAGGGCCAAGAAGTTTTTCCCGTCCCAAACAATCCTGGACATATACAAGTCTACCATCCTCCCGTGCAGTGAATATTGCTGCCATATCTGGTCGGGTGCTCATGCTATCCATCTAGGTGTCTTTGACAAAATCGAACGGAGAATCTGTAATGTGATAGATCCTGACTTGGCAGCTCAGATCCAGTCACTTTTTCACCTGTGCAATGTGGCTTCCCTGTGTATCTTATACAAATACTTTCACGGCTTCTGCTTCGATGAACTTAGCTCACTGATGTCCCCTATATATAAATTTACTTGAGCCACAAGATTAGCAAATAGGTCCTACCATTTTACTGTGAAATCAATAAGAGGTAAACGCAAATTCTACTCCAGCCGCTTTTCTCGCTTTTATCTGTAGATTTCCCTTCCATTTACTTGCTTCCCCGACAGTATAATCTCTAAGAATTTAAATGTAAATAGTCATCTCCTATTTCACTAACCTGTATTCTCTCTCTCATGCTCCTTTCTCCGTCCACTCTACTCTCATCAGTATTCTCATCCTTCTCTTACCCACTTCCTTACACCCCCTAAAACTCGCCACTCTTTCTCATAACTTTCTTTATATGTAACCCCCTGCAACACAGTCGCAGTAAAATGCCTTGTTTGGAACGATATGATTATAAAAAAATCCAAAAACAAAAAAGAAATCTAATATAGTGTATAGGAACACAAAGAGAAATATGAGACTAGAAAAAATGGAAGAATTAACCGGTTATTTCTCTTCACTCGTCTGAGCTCGACCGGGGTTAATAAATAAAATTAATCTTCACATTCTATAACCTGAAAAAGAGTATAGACAGCTTTCGATAATCGAGGCGATTTCATTGCATTCACTTACGCGCAATTACTCTTGGGAAAGATGTGAATCCATATCTTCTCCCTCCAGCTATGTGTTGAACAGAACAGCAAGACAGATTGCATTCTATAATTTGATTGGCAAACAGTCTACCACAGAAAGAAATGCAAATTACTGTGGGGAAAAAATCTTCTGCCTAGTCATTTATTGATTGAATGAGAAATGATCGTCCAAGCGTTTATCACTTAACAGACTGATACTTTGTCTTACATATTTATAAGTCGTCCTTTCGTTCATACATTAGATACTACAGTCACACCTGGTCTGGTGCTCCTGCTATGAATTTAAATACCCATAATAAAATTTAAAGAAGACCCTGCAATGTTAACAGACCTGACTAGGCCTGGCATTTCGGTAACAGTCAATATCTTACCGTCTGACCATAGCTTCCCTATGCCTTTTCACCGTCTTTATTCTGTTGAGCTTTCCCCTACGGTACATAGACTTTATGAATTGAATGCCGTACTAGATTGACAGCAAGATCTGATCATGCAGGGTGACCACCCCATAAAAACGGGAACATTTTTAACAAATCCAAGAGTCGGTCCTAGGTATGACAGTAAACTACATCTGACAGCAAGGCCTCTGGGAGGTTGCGAGGAGCATGGGACCACTACTTAATTGCTGTTGTTTCCAGGTCCACTCTGATCCGTAGTGGTAGCACCTGTTAGGGTCCCAGCTATGGGCAAATATTTAACCCCCAAACTGGAGTCAAAACACCATGAAAATATAAAACTACACTTTTATAGAAATATAATCATAAAAATAGACTTTTATAGAAAATATATATATTTTTGAAGGAAAATCATAGAAAACTTTCAATCCTTCACTATTGGAAGGCTATTATCATTACCATTCTGCCAAGAAACCGCTTTATTTGATAAATGTTGTGTTACCATCGACTGGAATACTGTCTTTAACATGACATGAAATAACAGCATTATCTGTTTGGCTTGAATAGATAACACATTGCAACCTCAAATTCATTATCACTACTTACACATTTCTCGGTAATTTTCTGCATTGGTTATATGACCGACTCTCAACTTGCTAGCAGACGTTAATTAGATTAACGCGGGCTTCTGGGCGTAAATGAGGTAGCCAAATAAGTGAGGCAGACGACAGAAATTATTCACAAGAACAGAAAGATTAGAAAACCGACTATGTTTATTTTGTTTTTCCATATACTTTTTCTTAGAAAACCACGTATTAACTTAAAAAAATATCAAGGTAGGTTTTAGATATCTTAATGAAATCATTAGTTCTCTCATAAACAACTTTGCTCCGATTTTAAATTAAAATTAATGTTTTAAAACTAGAAATAATATTGTAAAATACCAATATACGTTACTTAACCTCTCATTAGTTTAATATTAAATCGTTAAACTACTTAACTTTGAATAGGTTTTTAGTCACTAAAAAACATAACCAGTTTTATTAATTTTTTGAACTAAAACAAATAAAATATTTACATGTAAATTGAATATGATAACGATTTAAAATGTCTGTCAATTTTTGTTTCCAAATTATACAAGTCTTTTCGATAGAATGCTATATGGGAAGCAGTCATCAAAATATTTTCGGAACACCATGGATGAAGCTGAGTAATTTATAGGATATATATGAAGATTTGGTATTACTGAGCAGTTTATACGTTTTAACTGAATATTTATTATTCAAGCACATGACCAGATAAGACGAGTGACAGAAAAACAGTTAATTACCCCCATATATATATATATATATATATATATATATATATATATATATATATATATATATATAAAGTAGATCCTTGGTATTTGCTAAGGTAAATTCCACATGAGATTAAATCCAATGAGAACACAATATTAAGATTTAACAGAGTATTCTGATAATGAACAAAAGTAGGATGTTTTGATAATTCCATTGGTAATATAATATTTCGTGGCTCTCGACTGCTCCTCAGAGCAAAGTCATACAACAATGAATGGTTATATAAAAGTTTTTCTTACTAATTCTAACAGTGAAAATAATATCATTTTATTATTACATAAAACTTATTGATATTAATAAAAACAGGTTAATAAATAAACTAATATTTAAGAAACCTTAAAGAAATAATGGCAAAAATAAAAATAAATATAAAAATACATAATATATATATATATATATATATATATATATATATATACTAATAATAATAAGGTCAAAATATAACAATAACTGATGAAAATAAAAGTATTTCATAACACCTATTGAAAATACGCTTACATTGAAAAAATCTATTATATTAAAACTATAAGTAAAGATAAGAACATAAAAATACAATATTAATGAAAACAATAATAGTAAACATGATAACAATAATGAAAAGAAATGGGGGTATAATGTCTTTAACAGGACATTCTAGGGGTTTTTCAAACATCAACTTAGATTATGTTATGGAATCATATACCTATTTCTATGGCTACATTTAAAAGTTAGTTCATTTCTATGGTTTAAAAGTTTGTTGGGATTTTTATATTTGATTATTTCTATTTTTTCTCCAAGCATAGATTGCATCGCTCCCTGAAATTGTTTGGAGTCTGAGCATGTTTGATGATCCTCCATTTAATTTGTGGGGTGCGTCCTCCAAGAAAAACTAACAATTCGCTTTTTCTAGCGAAAATTCAGCCTATTTCAATTTCAATTTTTAATGTCATGCATCTTAAAATAGACAACTAAAATCTAAGTCAAGATTACTGATTCCCATAGATACTGTTTTAAATCAGGACCAAGGCCGTTTGTTCGTCTAGAAATAATATTGACGCCAATATCTAACATCTCTCCTATTTTTTCTTTTTCTTTTTTTTTTCTTCTTTCTTTTTTACTTGATGTTTTATCTGGATAATTTTAAGGCATTGATTGTTGTATGAATTTGGTCTGAAGAGCGGTCGATTGCCGGGAAATATTATATTACCAATGGATTTATAAAAACATCTTACTCATGTTATTATATATATATATATATATATATAGCATAGTGATGATCCACGTATACTGTCTTAATATGTGTAGGAAAGAATATTAAAACGTTTTGAGTTTAAAAATGTGTTTTTTTGACAGTATATATATAGGTTGTTCTAAAAGTACATGGACGGTAGGTGGAATAAGTTTGAGAATTGGTTATATTAGAATGGTGTTCATTATAACTATGGTAATTTGCATGCAATAAAATTCATTGTCAATGTAATAACTGTATTGGTAAATATACTTTTGTACGTAATCTTAAAATAAATGTTATGATTTGTTGTCCTCCTTCTTGTGTGCCACCCTATATATATATATATATATATATATACATTGTATATATATATATATTGTATATATGTATATATATATATATGTGTGTGTGTGTGTGTGTGTGTGTGTGTGTGTGTGCGTGTGTTTAAATAAATGTTTGATAAAACAGAACTTGAAAACAGTTTTAAACAGAGAAAATAACATATTTCTCTCCCTAACATGTTACATTTTTCAGCTAACACCTCATTATAAGAATCGTTGGTGACTCGTGAAATGTTAATGATAATCGGAAAGTGATAGACAAACTGGGAGGAAAAAAGAACACCACGACTAATATACAATTTAATATTAAAAAGGGGAGAAAATACAAAGAGGTGATAATGGAAAAAAAGACAGAATAGATAGTTCCAGTGCGCATAAAAATGAAGGCACAAGTAAAGAAAAACGTCCTTTACTTTCTGTCAGCACAAAAACGGTCGGCGTAATTTAAGATATATTTCCTTTAAAGTTTGCAGATGTTTTGTTCACCGTGTGTTGCCCAAAATGATAAAGCATAAACCTGTGTATTTTTACGCAATATCTGTATGGTCTGAAAGGTGTGGACCTATCACGAAATCATATGCTTTCTTCGTTAGACATGTATTACGAGTAATACTTCCTTATCTAGCACATGTTCAATATTTAAAGTTTGAATTAAACTTTTCTACTGGTTTTGTAACAATTACATTATTTCCATAGATAATCTTTCCTTGAATATGTTTTGTCGTGTCTTTCATATTCATCTGTTTTAAAGATCACTTTTCTATTAGGTTGATAATCTAAAGAGGCTGGTTTGTTTGTTTGTTTCGAGGTTTAAAGACATCAATTCTAATGGGATCATTTAAAGTCAAAACCAATGATTTTGGGGTAAGGTTATTTTTATAACATTTTTCTTTTCGAGTATCAAGATTCATTTGGGATTTGTTTTTAAGAGCAGAGTCCCCAACTCCTACCCTGGTTACTAACCCATAACTGGAGGGAAGGGACTGATTAATTCCTTTCCCAAGGGTAGCAGTGCTTAAGTGAATGCAGAGTATTCAACTGGAATTCGAACTCGGCTCACCGATTCCTCTTTCTGAGCCGATATCCACTGCACCACAACGCACATCCGTCACTATACGCTTACAGCGCCTGGTATTTCCAATCGGTCACCCATCTAAGCACTGACCAGGCTCAACGTTGCTTAACTTCGGTGATAGAGCTAGAACCGGTGTATTCAACGCGATATGGCCATAAGCCCGCACCTGCGTCACTATACGCTTACAGCACCTGGTATTTCCAAGCGGTCAACCATCTAAGTACTGACCAGGCTCAACGTTGCTTAACTTCGGTTATCGAGCGAAAACCGGTGTATTCAAAGTGATAGGCCTTAAGCCCACAGAGGCTGGGGATATTCTTTTAATTTCATATCTTATAGTAAGGCAAACAATATGAAATCTTTGTAGATGTTGAAGGAATCTTGCAATTAAAATAATGCTCATTTTTAGCTTGAAACGTCTTGCTTATAAAATCAGTACCATAAAAACAAGAACATTTTCTCCAAAAGTTTACAATAATTCAGTGCATTTATCTTGTCACCATCATTAACTTTGAAGGGACCTATAATTTTACTGTGTAAAATAAACGTCCAAAACACGATACTCCTCCTCCTCCCTGTTGTCTCGCAGGAACATGTTTTGCAATAAGCGTTTCAGGCACATGTTTTTAAAATATGCTTTTTCGCATTTTTCTTTGACAGGATGAGGAACAAATAGAAAGCGTTTATAAAAATATGAACAGACTGAGAAGTAGATAAATGTAGATAGTGAAATAGATATATAGATAAATACATACATAGATATAGAGAAATGTAGATACTGAAATAGATATATAGGTAAATACATACATAGATATAGAGACTGATATATATATATATATATATATATATATATATATATATATATATTATAAATTATATTTTAGAACATGTACATAATTTGTCGTGGAAATATATAGAAAAATTCTGTACATGTTCTAAAATATAATTTATAATAAATATTCACAGCTCTATATATTATATATCGAGCACTGTTTTAAATTAATGTTTTGGACGTTGTAAGAATTCCTTCTTCGTTCTGTATTCACTCGGATATATATATATATATATATATATATATATATATATATATATATATATATAATCTATCTAAACTTATTTATAAATGAAACTTTGTCTGTGTGTGTGTCTGTGTGTGTGTATCAGTTACCTATAGACTCCGAAACGGCTGAACCGATTTTCTTGAAAATTTACACAGTTGTACTATAAGCGCCTGCGAGTGTTCCTAGCTAGATTTTGTGTCGAGATACCTCAGATAAATATTGAAAATCGATAATCGAAAAAATCGGGTTATACAAGGAGTGGTCCGATTTTAATCAAAATGGATACACTCATAGACAAACACATAAGAAAAGATATTCAGAAGTTTCAAGGTTACAGTTCTTAAATAGTGCAGAAAATCTATAATATATATATATATATATATATATATATATATATATATATATATATATATATATATACAAAAGCAAGATATTTGTGTGTGTGTCTGTTTATATGACTGTATGTTCTTTATACAATTCCACAATTTTTATCCGATATATATATATATATATATATATATAGAGTCATTCGCAGACAGATCTGTTTCGCTGTATCACAGCTCGTCAGTACGGTTAGACATCCGAGTGCTTTTTACCCAGGATTGTAACCCGACCGAATTGGCGTCAGTCGGCGAATCTATCTCTGAGCTATAGGCGATAGATAGATAGATAGATAGATAGATAGATAGATAGATAGATAGATAGATAGATAGTCCTTTGCTTCATCAATGAATGGGATATGGCAAAGAAAATGAAAGGAGAAAAATCTTGTATTCTTAATTTTTGTATTTGTTTAATTTTCATTGGTTAAAAAGACTTCAGTAGATCTATATTCTTAAACCGCGTTCGTGACCATGCGTGTATAATACTAGGACTTTGAATAGCAACATTGAGATATTGAATAAATTCTCCCAGATTTTTCATTAAAAGTAAAGTTTTACTTAAAAAATAAATCAGTAAGAAAAATGTCACTGAAATTATTGTCAATCGCTAGCCAGTATTTTTCCCATTTTTCTGTAGCATTTGAATTCGGAAAAATAATACGTTTTTTAAGCTAACCACAAGTCGACTCATTTTTTGGCTTCTTCATCAGAATGAAAGTGCTGCTCAGCCAGGCTATATGCCATTGATTAGAACAGGTGATAATCGAACTGGGCAATATTTGGTAAATATGGCTGGTAGGACTTCCCATATAATCGTTTCCAAGTAGGTTTTCACCCATTTTCAAACAGGTAGCCGAAAGAAGAGAGTACTGGATTGCTATGTGATGTCGGTTCTTCAATATGGCCGTGAATGTTGGACAATATCATCAAAGATGAAGCAAAAACTTCAAGCAACTGAAATGTGGTTCTACAGAAGGATGTTGCGAATATCATGGATCGAGCATGTGAGCAATGATGAGGATTTGGAAATGATAGAAACGAAAAGAAAATTAATACTAAGCATCAGGATGAGATAGCTGAAGTTCCAGGGACATGCAATAAGGAAAGAGGGCTTGGAGAAACTGACAGTAACAGGCCAGGTAGAGTAAAAAGAGACAGAGTAAAACAGCGGATAACATATTTGAAGGAGCTTATCAAGTGGATGATGGAAAGAGGGTTGCATGGTGTAACAAGAGAAAACGTGCTAAGAGCCACCAGGAATAGAGAGACATGGAAAGTCATGATCGCCTACTTCCTGAAAGGACAGGGCACATAGAAGAAGAAGCAGCCTAAAGTCGTCCTGTTGAAAATCATATCTCTACTCCTATAGCGACCATTTTTTTTTCAATCCTCGGCTGAAACGCATCCATTTAGTCGATAGCAATCATCCATGATAATTTTGGTCGGTCTGCTTATATTACTTATATTTATAGATGCGTTATCATCTGAAACTACATGCATGCAGTTCCGGAAATACCATCTCTCAGAAAACAGTGAAAACCTCTTCAAGCTCCTAATATATCATAGTTCTAGAATGTCAATGCTTGATTTGGAAGATAATGTATATTCTTTTGTGAGTTTGTGTGTGTCTATTAGGCAATTTTATCCATGTTTGGTTCCTGTTCGCATGTTAATTTAGGCGTCTGCTGAAAAGTTAAAGAATTTATATTACAGCGATTGTAGTAACAGGAAGATATATCCCAAATTCTTTAAGTATGAATTTTATAAAAATTAAAGATGTAATAAAGTGAGTTTGGCGTGTGGTTATGAGTGCGAAAATTTTTAACAGAACATCCAGGAAGTATTTCCTGTTTAAAAAATTGTGTTCTTTTAGATTAATATAGCATTTATAAAGTCAAAGTTATTGACTGTTTTGCTTTTGTGTATTACGGTCAAGTTTAAATAGTTGTCTTGACGTAGGTCTCTTTTATGTTGGGAAACACGAGTTTAAATTTCACACATGGACCGAGCATTCCAAAAACTAAAAAGAATATTGAGAGACAGGAAATATCGTTTGAAACAAAGAAAAAATTACTAAACTGCTGCGTGATATCTGTCTTTCTATTCGACTGAGAATGCTGGACGATCTCCTCAGAGATGAAGGAGGGACTCTAAGCAACAGAAATGCGGTTTTTGCAGAGGGATGCTGAGGATATCATGAACCGAACATGTGAGCAGCGATGAGGTTTTGGGGCGAAGGATAGTAACACTTAACGTCAGAGAAGGGACAGCTGAAGTTGAATGAGGGGTTAGAGAATCTGATACTCACAGGTCAGATAAAATGAAAGAGAGAGAGAGAGAGTGAAAAGCAACTCGTAACATACTTGATTGGCTTGAACAAATAGATGGTAGAGCAGGGTTTAGAAGGGTAACAGTAGAAAGCGGGTGAAGATCTACTAATGGTAGGGAGACGTGGTGGGCTATGATCACCAAGATCTTGAAGGCATATGCAACAGAGAAGAAGATGTTTCACTAATATATATTTTCCTAGTCTGCAGGTTTTAATATCATGAATCCCAGCATCTGCTGTGAAAATGAATCTATTTTTCTTCTTAAATGTATCTTTTTTTTATTTTTGGAGGTAGTGGTAAAAATCAAAATGTCGGGAAAAAAAATTATTTTCAAAGTTTATTGATAGAGTGTTACGGGTTAAGATTATTGTGTTTTTGTTGCATGAAGTGCTGTTGGCGGTGGTGGGACCTATTTTTGAACTTTGTATACCCATTTTCTAGCGTTGAGGATGAAATGATGTGGGTAGTGATCAAGTCTAAACATTTTTGCAATCCTCATCTAGCTTTTCTCAGGGATGTCCAAAGAGATTTGAAGTGACATGATTTAAGAGGAGTAAAGCTACATGTTCTAAGAGATTTAAAGCTACATGTTCTAAGAAATGTGAATCTACATGTTCTAAGAAGTCTGGAAATACATGTACTAAGAGACCTAAAGTTACATGTTCCAAGAGGTCTGAAGCTACATATTCAAAGAGGTTTGAAGTTAGATGTTCTAAGAGGTCTTAGGCTACATATTCCAAGATGTCATAAGCTACATGTTCTAAGGTCTTAAGATACATCTTCCAAGAGTCCCGAAGTTACATGTTTAAATATGTCGTAACCTACAACTTCCAAGGGGTTTAAAGCTACATATTCTAAGAAATCTGAAGCTACATATTCCAAGAGGTCTAAATCCACATGTTCTAAGAGGTCTTAAGCTTCATGTTCTAAGCGTTTTTAAGTAAAATACACTGATTGTTCCTGATTATAAATTTTGGCTTTGCTAGAAATAAACATTGATTAAATGGTTTTTTCTTCTGGATTTGTGGTAAAATCTAATTTCTTACTCTTACATATGAGGAAAAGTAAAGGTTTGTCTATTTCATATTCCTGCACAAATTCAATGGTAGGTACTGCGTTAATTATATACCTTTTTATAATCTAATCTAAACTTATTTATGAATAGAACTTTGTCTGTGTGTGTGTCCGTTACCTATAGACTACGAAACGGCTGAACCGATTTTCTTGAAAATTTATAGAGTTGTACTATAAGCGCCTGCGAGTGTTCTTAGCTAGGGTTTGTGTCGAGGTACCCCCGATAAATATTGAAAATCGATAATCGAAAAAAATCGGGTCATAGAAGGAGTTGTCCGATTTTAATCAAATTTGATACACTCATAGACAAAGACATAAGAAACGATTTTCAAAAGTTTCAAGGTTGCAGTTCTTACAATAGTGCAGAAAATTGATAATATATATATATATATATATATATATATATATATATATATAAGGCAAGGTATTTGTGTGTGTGTGTCTGTTTATCTGCATGTATGTCTGTATTTTTTCAGCCCTTTTATTTTAGTTTTTGCTTGGGGTTTGGCTCTAAGTAGGTATAATTGTAGTTCTTGGTCTCAGCCATGATAGCATTTACTCAGAGGATTTATTTAGCCTTCAAAATTCAGTTTACGACAAAAAAACATATTTGATATCGATACCGGGAAATCAAAATTTGACTTACATTTCAATCAATTTGAAACAACTATTGCTTTTTAGTCTTTCGTGCCAACGTCCAAAGTGTCTGAATTCCAGGACCATGGATTAGTTTTAAAGCTTTCATTAGACACAAGAAACGCCGGGCTATACTGCTAGTTGTCTATATTTTCCTGTCAGTTCGTATGCATCATTCTTCATATATATATATATATATATATATATCTATCTATCTATCTATCTATCTATCTATCTATCTATCTCTAAAATTATATCTGTTCAATTAATCTATATCATTACATACATTTTTAACTCTCCATCTCAGACTATTCATATCTATCTATCTATCTATCTATCTATCTATCTATCTATCTATCTGTCTATCTATCTATCTATCTATCTATCTATCTATCTATCTATTAAGGTTGAATAAGCCCGGTGAGAAAAAATCTTTTTTGTCTTACACTCTTTTCTATTTTCTTATATATAGATGAATTAATTTTCTATTCATATGTTGTCGGTTTTCTTTCAGCATAGGGTTGGATTATTCTAAAATTCTGAAATATGTTTAGGTATCCTAGCAGTTCACACTGAAAAAAGAATCTAAAGAAAGCACAGGGCAGCACCGGTGATAAAACACCGTATAAAGATAAAAGGGGTTATAAACGACAATATTCACTCACCATATGCCTAATTCAGGTAACTCACAAAAAGCATACCCCCCAAAAACTATTAAGGATAAATCTTTTTTTTTTAATCATTTCACCCAAAACAAAGCAAAAATGCCACTCGTGCGAAAAAGGTGACAGTCAGTCAATTAAGTGCCATACGTGAAACACGCTTTGGGCGATCATGTCTTGAAAGACTGGGCAGAAGATTATCCCGGAGTAGGTTGCCATTGCTTTCTGAGGATGACTGGTTGCCAGCCATGGCTATAGAACCCAATCTGTCCTGTTATTTTACCCATAACTGGAAGGAAGAGACGGATTAATATCTTTCCTAAAGGTATTTGCGCGTAAGTGAATGCAATGAATTCAGCTGGAATTCGAACTCGGCTCCCCGATTTTTTGTTCCAAGCCGATATCCACTGCACCACAAATAAAAATGGTACGAGAAGTAAATAAAAGATAACATCTTTTATGTAATTGATAAAAATAAATCTAATTTTAATCTAAAATTTAATTTAATTTTAAATTTAATTTAATTTAATCTAAAATTTAATTTAATTTTAAATTTAACTCAATTTTATTCTAAGATTTATCTTATTAACAAAATAAAAATAAAGTCCAGGTGAGAGGATATTTCCGACGAAATTTCATCGGCTTGACGACAAAAAAAATGGCAATATATTTTTTACAACAAAACTAAATCAAGCCCAATTTATTCTTGAAAGTTAGACGAAGAAACGAAACCTTTTCCTAAATGAAGGATTCTAATTCTGTACGTGTTTGAATATTCTTGTCTGTGTTTTTAATAGGGTTAAAAATATACAACTTTTGTATACCTCTTAGGTTGTAGTAGGCGAACTAAACACTAAAATATAAAATCCTTAACATTATCGACGGGAAACATTAACGGTGAGGGCGCAAATACATAGAATATGCATTGTGCATTATTAAACGGAAAATCTCATCTCTCTCGATTTTTTTTAACGGAAATAGCAATCCATCAGCTGAGAGTTTAAAATTTTATCCAATTCAATAACTGAAAACACATTCAGCCAATGGAAGTCACTTGATGTTTATAAGTAACACAGTTTTTTTCTCTAAACTTGAACCTGGATTCGCGAAAATATATTTTGTTTTGAATCATGTCAGCTATAAACGGAGAATGTATAAATATCTGACCAAACACAATAACACACAGAGGTATCTATCTATCTATCTATCTATCTATCTATCTATCTATCTATCTATCTATCTATCTATCTATCTATCTATCTATCTATCTATCTATCTATCTATCTATCTATCTATCTATCTATCTATCTATCTATCTATCTATCTATCTATCTATCTATCTATCTATCTATCTATCTATCTATCTCAGTCTCTACAATCAACCTATTTATCTTAGTCTGTTGATAGTGTGTCTGTCTGTCTGTCTGTCTGTCTGTCTGTCTGTCTTTCAGCGTCTCTCTCTTTCTAAATCAGTCGTCTTATATTATTTCTTTCAGTCTCTATATTTAACTACCTAAGTTTGTTCATATTCATCTCTCTCTCTCTCTCTCTCTCTCTCTCTCTCTCTCTCTCTCTCTCTCTCTCTCTTAAACTATTTATTTCAGTCTCTGTATTTATTTGCTTATCTATCTCAGTCTGTTCATATTACGTTTCTGTGACTGTCTGTCTGTCTCTCTCTCCGTTTCTATCTATCTATCTATCTATCTATCTATCTATCTATTTCAATTTCTTCTCTATCTATCTATCTATCTATCTATCTATCTATCTATTAATATTCATATTTATCTATCTATCTATCTATCTATCTATCTATCTATCTATCTATCTATCTATCTATCTATCAGGTGCGTTGGGAAATGTGTAGCCAACTATTTCCTTTCTTTTGTTTTACAACTGTTGAAATATAAGGAGGTCGATCATGTTTATTAAACTGGCCTTGTGCCAAATATAATCCAACCCCTTACCAGTTTGGATTATCATCATCAGACAGTTGGAAAGAATAAAAGTGTTTCGTTTGTATGTTTAAAAAGAAATTTATTTACAGAAAAGAACAACACCAGTTTGTAGGAAATTAAATTATTAACTGTGTAAATATTCAAAGAGAAATTGTAGTACTGCCTCAAATGAATCCAGAATTCTTAGTTGTAGCGAAATATGTATGTGCATAAAAGATTTACAGGGTAGTAATAATATCTGTGTTCCTTTCTTTCTTTTTGCGGACGGCGAGAAAATGAAAAGGAAGGAAAAGCAATAACGGAAAATTGTACTCATCGACGTTAATTTTTAGAAGTCAGTTGAAGTGTCTTCATGTTGTTGCTGTTTTCTTCTTTGTTGACGGCGATAATGATGAGTACGAAGAAGTTATAAAGGAAAATACCGCGTAATAAGGAAAGTGAGAGAGAAAGAATGTATGTCGAGAAGACCTTATGTCCTGTTCAGCGGATTGAAATTTATTTTGTCACATCGTCGCGGTATCGTATCTGATCTCTGCTCTCAACTGATCGAGTTCACTTTCTTTCTCTCTCTCTCTCTCTCTCTCTCTCTATATATATATATATATATATATATATATATATATATAACCTATCCGTATTCAGCTGGAGAATAAACAACAATCCTCTTAACTACTTTCTTCATATGTTCACCATTTGAGCTATTTTCAGTAGTTCCGATCCATGTATGAGTACTATTCTCGAATGAACTCCAAAAGAGAGAAAGAGCAAATGAATGAAAGAAAGTAAAGAAAGAAAGAAAAAAAGAAAGAAAATAGAAAGAGAAATTGAATGAAAGAAAGTATAAAAAGAGCAACTGAATGAGGGAATGTAAAGAAAGAAAGAAAGAAAGAAAGAAAGAGCAAATGAATGAAAGAAAGGAAAGAAAGAAAGAAAAAAGAAAGATAGAGAAATTGAATGAAAAAGTAAAGAAAGAAAGAAAGAAAGAGCAAGTGATGGAAAGAAAGAAAGAAAGAAGAGCAAATGACTGAAAGAAAAAAGAAACAATGAAGGAGAAATTAAATGAAAGAAAGTAAAGAAAGAAAGAGAGAGCAACTGAAGGAAAGAATGTAAAGAAAGACAGAAAGAAAAAAGAAAGAAATAGCAAATGAATGAAAGAAAGTAAAGAAAAAAGAAAGAAAAAAGATAAATTGAATGAAAGAAAGAAAAGAAAAAAAGAGCAATTGAATCAAAGAATGTAAAGAAAGAAAGAAAGAAAGAAAGAAAGAAGAGCAAATGAATGAAACAAAAGAGAAATCGAAAATGAGATAGAAAAATTCCAAAGTATAAAGAATCAAAATAAATTTAAATTTTTTACGTTGAAGAAGCAGTCTTTTAGTCAGTTAAGTGGCATACGTCATTAACACTTGGGTGATCATGTCTCAAAAGAGAAATGACTGACTGGACAGACGATTTTCATTACTTTCTGCGGTAGACTTGTTGCCAGTCAAATCTATCTATAAATATATATAAATGCCCTGCCATTTAACCCATAGCTGGAGGGAGAAGAAACGGACAATACCTTCCCCAAAGGTATTAGCGCATAAGTTAATGCAACGATTTCAGCTGGAATTCGAAATCGGCTCTCCTACTTCTCGTCTGAGTATTCCAAACCCGGCTTGAATTTGTGTCAGACGACAGAGTTTTCATGATAACCGTTTTCGGTTCTTACGATAAAGGATTCTTTAACTGAATTCATGCCATTAGCTTCAGTGATGGATAATAAAAAATATGAAGTGTACTTGTAAAATATTGGCGTCTGCGCTAAATCAGTAGTTTTTGCTTAGCTCTGTTCTGAAATGTCTTTTCCGACATTGCAATCGTTGATACTTTGTCGGAACTCAGGCATCACGATTGCTGAATATGGGTTCATCTGGGTCGCTGTCTTGTAATATTTTCTCGATTAGATACAGCGAATTTTGAGGGCATCAGAAAACAAGTTATTTTCGTTCTTCAGACAAGTTTTCGGTTAGTTTATTGACACCGTTATTTGCCCTGTCTCCATTATTCATGTCTGTCTATAAATACAGGGGTGACAGAGAAATTGTCACCGTTTTCGTATCCTCATGCAAACAGACTTAATAATAAATGTTTTCTTGGAATGCACCTCGTATATACAGGGTACAATGGGTAAACTGTCGCCATTTTATATTTTTAATCTTTCGCATGCGTCTTTGATTTTGTCGACTGCACAGTATAGTAGGGTCTGTTGGGTACAGTCTGTGAGAAAAAGAGCACCATGACGCAATAAATTCCGCCTGAAATTCGTAAATGGCATGCTGTACTGTTTGGTATTCGCACCGGAAACATTTTATAGTGTTTGGGTGTCAATCTGCGGACAGAGCAGATCTTTCGGAAAGAGTTGATTGAGTCTAATCGTAATTAAAAAGGAAGAGTAGCGAAGTAAATTCGCTCTGATCGAAGAAAAGAACTCACAAATTTGTTGTTGAGGTCCTCAAACTCAATACAGAGACCTACATTAAGTCTCTTGAGGAGGAACTGCAAACCTGGGTCAAGTGGGTGGCTGCTGGAAGACCGTATGTCTTTCCAGAGAACTTTGCACCAAGCCAATCAAGCAGGAAAACCAAGACATGGCTGTGAAACCAGTTCTGCGATCACATCATCCCTTATATCTGGCCACCTAACTCCACAAATTACAATTCTCTTGATTATTATGTGTAGGTACAGTTGGGTGAGAGATCAACAAAACTTCTTGTAATACCAAAAAGAAACTGAAGAGAAACATTATAATGTCGGAAATTTACAGATGTAACGGGTCTCCTGATTGGCTGATTTAACCCGAACCTCGTTTTGAACTTTAGGCGGGCTTTACCAGAGGTTTTAGGTTTTTTTTTCTGATGGTTTTGTTCTCTCCTTTTTTCAGCTAGCACGAACAGTATCGGACGTATTTGTGCCGCTCCGGATTTTTGTTGCAGCAGGGCCTAAATTGGCGCCCACTTGTCTCGCTATATCGAGA
Organism: Ascarosepion bandense; assembly: GCA_037127315.1. Lineage (NCBI taxonomy): Eukaryota > Metazoa > Mollusca > Cephalopoda > Sepiida > Sepiidae > Ascarosepion > Ascarosepion bandense. The sequence goes on from JBBBDQ010001563.1 coordinate 1,478,529, forward strand.
CCATCTTACCAATTCTTTGTAATCTTTTAGGCTAATGCCACAACTTTGTAACAGAGAAAATCTCTTGTTACCCTTCTTACCTTAAAAAGGATACCCTATGGGCAAAGCCTTGCCTTCCTAGAGAAAAATTCTCTAAGCACTATCATCTTATACCAAGATAAGAAACTGTGAAAGAAGCTGTCCCAGAAGAAAGTTCCTGTACGTCGCGGATCGCAGTTCCTTGTGTCTTTTTCATCCCACTCCTAGACGGAGGATACTATACCAAGCTAAGCAGAGAAAAGAGACTATACCAAGCTACACTGTAGCAGCAAAATTCAGCATATTTTTGCAAGACAAATAAATTGTTTTTTCTATACCAGGTATGTCTTGTTATGTTTGATAATTTCCTTTCACTGCTTAAGCGCTAAGCTATGTGAATATATTTCTCACAATAACAGTATTCATCAACGTAAACAAAATGACCATCGAAAAGAGTTGCAGGGTGTTCATAAGTCTTCTGAAGGCTGCAGTTGAAGCCAATGGCGAATTTTTGAACAAACTTATTCTTGAGTATTTCAAGATATTTATATATACAGTACTGTGCAAAAGGATTAGGAACTATTTTATCTTTTATGAGGCATCAAAATAATGTTTAAAACACTTTTGCACACTACCGATCGTGTGCAAAAGTATTAGGACAGGTGTGATTTTCCAAAAAACTCACTGAAATTCAAATACAGGGTGAAAAGCCAAGTAAATTGCTAATAAATATTGATTATTTAAAACTAGGTGTAAAAGAAATGTATTAAAAAGAAGTTATATTTAATTTAATTTAATATTTATTAAGTTATTTTGAAACTACTCTATTAAATGGGATATTTGAGATAAAAAAATTGATAAATCTAATGTTACTTCGCAAGACACACTTTGGTAACAAATACAAGCTGCTTGGCAGGAGACACCATAAGATAAATTGAAGAAGCTTGTGATGTCAATGCCTGACAAAATGAAGGCTCTGATCAAAGCAAAAGGCTATTTTACTAAAAATTAAATTTATTTTGTCACAAGTATTTTTTGTTAAAGCATTTGTTGTGTAAATAAAAAAAATTAGTCTAATTAACTTGTTTATTTTATGTCGATATGCTTCATAAAAGATAAAATAGTCCTAATACTTTTGCACAGTACTGTATACATTAGAAGAATCAAACGAATATATATATATATATATATATATATATATATATAGAATAGTCTATATAAATCACTGGTGCCCCCTAGGTGTGAGTTTGCACGAGATATTAGATTGGCAACTAGGTCCCACCTTTTACAGTGAAACCAATGAAATGTAACCGCAATTTCTACCCCAACAGCTTCTTTTCTCGCACTTCCCGCCTGTGGAATTCCCTTCCGCATGCTTGCTTCCCCGACGGCTATAACCGTAAGTGGAATGCCTTGCTTGGGGTGACATGATTAAAAAAATAAATAAATATATATAGAAGAATCTAACGAGAAAAACTATTTAAAATTATAATGTATATACATATATTACCTATATCAGCCATACTACCTCTTCTCTGAGTAGACATCTTACATGCCACCTATCTCGTAATATCAGTACCATAAAAAAAAATTATTAATCCATAACTTAGAAGAATCGTTAAAAAATTGATTGAAAATACAAAAATACAAAGACACTATTCAAATCACAATATCAAAGGACCTCGCTGTAAGAGAGGTTCTATATATCTAACAATTCTCTTTTGCTATTAACTTTACAATATTTAGCAGTGGAAATGGAATTTTGAAAGTTAAAAAAAAAAAGTAGACAGACGTTCACACGATGTCCAACAACACGCATCACGTGATAGCTCTAAAAATCACTGGTATTCAAAAAAAAAAATGCTGAAACAAAAAATTACATTACAGCCAGACATGAAGACATAACAACAACAGAAAAATAAGATCTTTGGAGATGGCCTGTGAAGAGGCTGAAAGTGTTTGGAAAATCGAAAAGTATGCAACATTTTTACATACCATATCTATAGAAAACGAAAACATAAGAATAGTGGCAAAACTTAATTAAAAAATAATAAAATCTTCCTTGTCGGTTGTATTTTAAGGAAACATTATTAAATGAGTGATTGCCGCCAGTATATATATATATATATATATATATATATACACACACACACACACACACACATATATATATATATATATATATGTGTGTGTGTGTGTGTGTGTGTGTGTGTGTGTGTGTGTGTTCGTTTATTTATTTGTAATTTCAGATAAAACCTAGCGGGGAAATAGCCATTTACAACACTTTCAACATGTCACTTAAGACATGCATTCTTTAACCCCTTATAAACAGAGAATGATGAAAAATTCTAAACCCAGAGGTTAGCTTAGATAAAGGAAGGGGTTGGGAGGTATTGGTTTTATTATGGTTAAGCTAAGGGAAAATTTAGTAGTAATTTCCTCTTTGGTAGTGGGAGGTATGCGGCTTGACCCTTGAGTTAATAGTGGTAGGTGGTGGGGAAGTAACTGCTTGGCCAAATTTAAAAATAACTTTTTGGGTCTAATTAGAAGAATAGGATAATTATTGTAATTTATATTTATTTCTATGGCGGCACGTATTTATGATCTCCTTTTGTTTATTTAGGAGTATATTTTGGTATTGAAATTTCGTAATTTTATTTTATTTTATTATTTTTTTTTTTTGTTAAACATAGATTACATCTATCTCTTAAGCTATTAGGAGTCCTCGCCTTGCCTATGAGCTTCTATTTTATGAGGGGGCTTAAGTTACTTTTTTTAAATTCCCAGTATTTTCTAGAAAGGGCTGTTTGGTATTTTAAACTAGATTTGGTGTAAGAGTGCTTCCCAATTGCCGCCGATATTCCATATAAAAAAGTACATTTCTCCTTATTTTCCTTGCATGTCTTAAAATGCATGTCGTAAAATGTTGAAAATGGCTATTTCTCCGCTAAGTTTTATGTGAATTTACAGATAAATAAACAAATGTACGCTCTGCAAATTAAATTAAATGTATGTTAAGCTCTCTATTGGATCAGTTTTAATATGTTAACGATATTACTAGGATCCTCTCGGATTAATTACTAACTTTATCCCGAATAATTTACCAATCCTATCCTGGATTTTTATCGCCTAAATATACATATATATTTTTTTTTTAATCCGGAAACACTAACCATGGGTATATAGTACCCAGCGCAAATGATGCCATTTTAATTACAATTTTCAGTACCAGATCTTCTTACCTAAATAATGTTTTTCAATTCCTATAGTTAAATGAGTACAAATTCTGAAGTTCCTGCATACAGAATATTTCAAATGAAGATTTATATTTAATATCTTTTTGTTATTTTCGAAATCGGGTATGATATACCCATGGTTAGTACTGGTGTAACTTTAATTGATGGTTAGTGTCCCATGGTTAATTATTCTTTCTAGTTAGATTTTTATTTTAATTTTATCTTCTTTTTTCACCTTTCTTTTCCACTCTTTTTTGTTGCTTACCCCATCTTTGTTGCTTTTCGCCATTTTTCTTTCTTAAGTTTTTTTTTAATTGTTATTCACGCCCATTTCTTATTGGTTGTTTTTTGTCTTCATTTGGGATTACATTCTCATAAACCACCGACATGTCAGAAGCATACTACATCAATTGTCCGCACCTCGATTTTCCGAAATACGGTTATCCGGATATTAAATGAAGAGCAAATGGAAATCATCCGAATTTTTTCAATTCACTGAATTCTAATATTTCATCTTAGAGAAGCGTTTTCATAATTGAGAAACCCATCCTCAACGTTTGATAAATATTAACAAATCTATAATTTGCTTTCGCTTTCAATCAGAATTTATCCTTACAAATTCTTCTAAATTTATCCGGCTTCCGGAGTTGGCGGTAGAAAACCCCGATAACAGAAGGAAGTAGGAACAAACCTATGTATTTTCTCATAAAAAACTTGAAGAAAGCGTGTGAAAATATAATTTAATAAAATAATAACTTTTTAATTCTGTTTTTTTTTTTCATTTAAGAATTCAATTTTTGTTTATCGAATTCACTCCAAGCAAGACAATAAAGACGAACCCTCTCGCCACCTGGCAAGAACGTTCCTCCACAGCTCACGCCCATAAATAGAGAGGGATTTGCTGAAAGGGAACATGTCAACCTTCTTAATGCCGGGAAAATGAGAAGCAAATATTTTGTAGTGAACCTGATAATTATTCTAGACCATCTTAATTCACCAAAACAAAAAATCTGTTATTATTATTATTGTGTAATTTTTTCATCATATTTCGATTTCTGCTTTGGTCTCACTACCAACCAAGTCTGCGGGGAGACCTAAGGCAGGTCGTGGCGTGTTGTTATGACTCCATTTCATGTTTTTCTATATTCCCTATCATCCCTAGCATTACATAGATAAAGTTTTCCTTAGTGTGTGGGCTGTACTTAATAAGACAATTTTTTGTATATCTCTTAAGCTGGGGTTTCCAGGGATTCTTTCAATGTGTTGTTTTGTTCCATTTTTTATCATTCCAAGTGCACCTACTATCACTGGCACAACTCTTGTTTTCAATTTCCACATTTTTTCTATTTCAATTTCCAGGTCTTTATATTTTTCAAATTCCTTGATTGCTATGTTACAATCCGCTGGACAAGCCATATCAATTATTATTATTATTATTATTATTATTATTATTATTATTATTATTATTATTATTATTATTCTTTCTTCTTCTTCTTCTTCTTCTTCTTCTTCTTCTTCTTCTTCTTCTTCTTCATTAGATCTCTGTTGTATAAACATTTCTTTCCTGGTTCCAAACTGATACCTATATCAGAATAGGCTTCCTAATATTTTCTACTGATCATTTTCTTTTTTTTCGTGATCGCATACATTTCATATAGAAAATGCTCTTCGCAATGAGTGAAATGTACTTGTACTTTTTTCTTAAATCATGGACTTCCAGGAATCCGATGGTTCTATGGAAACCATTTCCAATTAATCTAAGGGCTACAACTAAAGGTAGGATGTGCGTTTATGGATATCGGCTCGGAATGAGAAATCGGGGAACCGAGTTCAAATTCCAGTTAAATTCATTGCATTCACTTACGTGCAAATACCTAGGGAAAGGCATTAATTCGTCTTTTCCCTCCAGTTATGAGTTAAATGACAGGACAGATTGAGTTCTATAACCTTGGCTGGCAACTAGTCTATTGCAGAAAGCAATGGCAACCTACTGCGGGATAACCTTCTGTCCAGACAGTCATGTCTCTTTCGAGACATGATTTCCTAAAGCGTGTATCACATATAGCGCTTAAGTGACTGACTGAATATAATAGTAGGAAACACAAATAAAATTTCTACTGGGCCTAATGTGGGGGATCGGTTTTCTATTGTTATGAAGTAATCAACCGATCCCCCACTAATTATACTTAATATAATAATGTAATATAATCTATCTCTTCTTCCTCTAGCTATGAGTTAAATGACAGGACAGATTGTATTCTATAGCCTTGGCTGGCAACCAGTCTACCGTAGAAAGCAATGGTAACCTGCTGCGAGATAATGTTCTGCCCAGTCAGTCATGTCTCGAAAGAGACATGATCGGCCAAGCGTGTTTTACGTATGGCACTGACTGACTGACAATCAAAACTGGAATTATCGATGGCCTCATGTGTAACATCATTGAGATCTCCACTTTAAAACCCTTGTATTTTGATATTTTTGAAGATCTTCCGAGTTGTATTTCAATCTGCAGGGACTAAAGTACCTTCGGTTCTTGTGGTCTTTGATTCCGATGTCTGGGAGATTAGCTTTAGTTGTTTTGTGCGTTTTGTAAAGTTCTATAACTTTGTTTCAGGTTCTATCTGTGTAACCGTATCTGGGTGATGTCTATACCAGCCTCTTGCAGTTTTCTTCCCGTAGAGATTAGATATTATCCAATGCAAATACTGGCCCACTCATTCATGACGAGTTTTATATTTAGTCGGTGCTAACACTGTACAACCTGATACAAAATTATTATTATTATTATTATTATTATTATTATTAGTTGTCATTTTTCATCATATTTCCTTTCTGCTATGGTCGCACAACCAACGAAGTCTGTGGGAAGACCTAAGGCAGGTCGTGGTGTGTTGTTATGGCTCCATTTCCTTGTTTTGTCTATCTCTCCTAACATCCCTAGCGTTACATAGACAAAGTTCTCCTTAGTGTGTGGGCTGTACTTAACAAAACACATTTTTGTATATCTCTTAATCCGTGGTTTCCAGGGATTCTTTCAATGTGTTGTTTTGTTCCATTTTTTATCATTCCAAGTGCACCTACTATCACTGGTACGATACTTGTTTTCAGTTTCCACATTTTTCTATTTCAATTTCCAGTTCTTTAACTTTTAGCAGTTTTTCGAATTCCTTGATTGCTATCTTACAATCCGCTGGACAAGCCTATTTGATTCAATTTTTCTGTCTTATTATTATTATTATTATTATTATTATTATTATTATTATTATTATTATTCCAAATTTCTTTTTCCCTTCATTTTTTTCTTCCTTATGTATTTTCAACATTTACATTTTTCGGCCTGGGTTTTTTATAATCCCCAAGCAAGGCAGTACTGTCACTGGTGCACAGGGGGCTATCTAAGAAGCGATCGAAGAGAAACAGGAACAGGTTACGAGGGTAATGGAAAATGGAGAAGAGAAGGATGGGAATACTGGTGTGAAGAGAGTTACATGAGTGAAGGTAGGGCGAAAAGAGAGAAGAACAAGACACAATGGTGTCAAAGAAAAGATAAGAGATGAATGGGAGTCAAGAAGATAAGTGATGGCAATTGATGATGCATTTAAACTCCTGGATATTGTAGGTATCATGGAATCAAGTATACAGAAGAGAGTTCCATAAGTGGGATGTGCGAGAAATGAAGTTAATGGAATAGAAGTGACGTCTGCATTTGACTGTTTTGAATGAAAAAGGGTGGGACCTAGTTGCCAGTCCTGTATCTCAAGTAAATTCGTCTAGATGGGGCACCAGGGAGCTAAGTTCGTAGGACAAGAAGCCGTAAAAAATATTTGTAGAAGACCGAATGAAGCCACATCTCGTCGATGAGAAAGTAACTGGAGTTCGGGATCGATCACATTGTATATTATCTTTCGGATTTAGTCGAGAACCCCGGATATGAATAGCAGGGGAACCCGACCAGATATGCCAACAGTATTCAATGCACGGGCGGATAGTAGATTTGTATGTGTGCAAGATGGATTCAGACGAGAAAAAAATTAGTTTTACTGCTGTGTTATTCTTTTTATTTGTTTTTATAGTGTGTTTCCTTTTATTTGTCTTCTTTTAAATCTTTTTTCTCTTTTGCTTTCTTTATTTCGAATTTTCTTTTTTTTTTCTTTTTTTTTTTTGATGGGTTTCAAATTCTTTCTTTAATTTTATCTTTGAGTTTTTATTTTTCATTTTTTTATTATTTCTCTTTTTTTATCCTTTTTTTAATTTTTGCTTCATAGTTCATGGAAGTTTTTTTTCTTCTACTCGCTTTTAATTTATTGTTTTTTCTTGTGTGTTTTCCTTCTTTCTTCTTTACACAAACTATCTTTTCTTCCTTTTCTTTTATTCTTACGTTTTTTTCACTTCTTCCTCTTCAGTTTCTATTACTCTTCTCTTGCTGTTTCGATGTTTGCTGTCTCTTCTTTCTTTCTTTCTGTCTTTTTTATTCTTTCTTTTTTATTCTTTCCTTTTTACTCTTTCTTTTTTCGTCTCTTTTCTTTCTTCTTTCCTTCCTTCCTGCCATTTTATTTCGCTTTTTCTCATTCTTTTTTTATTGCTTTTCTGTTCTTGCAAGTACAATATTTTTATTCCTTCTTTCTTTTTTTTTTTAAAGATACGCATTCTCTTACTTAATTTTTCCATTATTTCTTCTTTCTTTCTTTCTTTTTTCTTTTTTTTTCTTTCTTTTTTTCTTTTCATACTTCTTTTTCATATATTCGTTTTATTTTTTTGTTTTACATTTTTGTCTTTCTTTTTTCAATTCCCATTCGATTTTTGATGTTTTAATAGTTGGATCTCTTCTTTCTTTCTTTCTTTTTTTCTTTCTTTTTTCTTTTGAACATAAACTTTCTCTTTTACCTTTTTCTTTTCTTCCTCTTTTACGTTATTCCTTCCGTCTTTCTTTCTTTCGTCCTCTTTCTGGTATTCTTCAAAATTTAATATCTCTTATGTTGGTTTTCAGTCTCTTTTTCTTTCAAAAACTCTTTCTTTCTCTTTCCTAGTTCTCTCCTTTTTTCCGTTTTTCTTTTTTTGAAATTTATTATTTCACCTTCTCCCTTTGATCTTCTAACATTGTCCTTCTTCTCCCTCTTCTCATTCTCCATATTCCGTTCATCCACGCGTTATATATTTTCTTTCTTTTACTTCAACATTTTGCTGTCCTTATCATTTCCGTTAAAGTTCACTTTCAATTGCCTAATGGCCTCATCAATTTCCCTAATCTTATTGTTATCAATCCTCTGCTAAAATCGATCATTTTATCAATCAATCATTCCGTAAAACAATCGATTCCCTGTTACTTTCGGCTGATTAGCGTCTATTTCGGCATTTCATTTCAAATCTCACTTTTTCCTTTCTTTCTTTTTGACTATACTTTTCGTTCATTATTTTTTAATTTTCTTTTCGTTCATTATTAGTTGCTTGCTTTTAAATTCTTCTTTTTTCTTTTTCTTTCATATGTTTTTCGTACAAGCATTCATTTCTCCTTTCTTTCTTTTTTTTTTACATTTTTCTCTATTATGTTTTCCTTTATTTTTCATTTGTGTTTTCATTCACGCGTTATGTCTTTCTTTCTTTTTCGGTTTTCTTTTAAATTTGTTTTCCATTTTCTTGATTTCTTTTTCACTTTTCATAGTTTTTGTTCTTTCTTTTTTACTTCTTTATTTTCTTTCATTTTCTCTTTCTTTCTTTTTTTCTTTCTTTCTTTCTTTCTTTCTTTCTTATTACTTGTTTGATTTTACATTTACTTCTTTTTGTTATTTGCTTTCTTTTTCAATTATCAAATTCTTTTTTCATTTTTACTTTTCCTTCCTTCCTTCTTTCCCTCCTTCTTTTCTTCCATTCTTCTTTTGGGTTATTTCTGCTCATTCGTTTTTACGATGTTCACTCGTTCAGTGTTTCCAAATATCTTGAAGTGTCTTTATGTAACATCTATGTCCTTTAATTCCTTGCATTCACTTACGCACTAATAACCCTGGGAAAGGTATTAATCAGTCCCTCCAGTTATGGGTTAAATAATAGGACAGACTGGTTTCTGTAGCGTTTGCTGGCAAACAGTCTACCGCAGAAAGCAATGACAAACTACTGCGGGATAATCTTCTGCCCAGTCAGTCGTGTCTCTTTCGAGACATGATTGCCCAATGCGTGTATCACGTATGACACTTAACTGAGTGACTGAATATAATAGTTGATAACATAATTAGAACTTCTACTGGGCATAAAGTGGAGATTCGGTTTTCTATTGTTGTGAAGTAATAAACTGATCCCCCACTAATTATACTTAATATAATAATGTAATATAATCTATCTCTTTTCCCTCCAGCTATGAGTTAAATGGCAGGACAGATTGTATTCTATAGCCTTGGTCGGTAACCAGTCTACTGCAGAAAATAATGGCAACCTACTGCGGGATGATCTTCTGCTGTTTCGAGACATTATTGCTCAAATCGTGTATCACGTATGGCACTCAACTGACTGACTGATATTCTTTGTGGCGTCTGTTAGCAATGAAGAACTATTTCCTATCCCCATTTTCATATAGTTAACTGCATGATCTGTGATATCGGCTGAGTAACGACCTCAGTAGATACACAAAGATAGAAAAAGGCGTAAGACAAGGATGTGTCTTTTCACCGGATTTGTTCAACCTATACAGCGAGAATATTTTGAGGACCCTAGATGACACACCAGGATTTGTTATTGGAGGCCACAACCTGAACAACATAAGATACGCGGACGATACAGTACTGATTGCGGACACGGAAAGGAAACTGCAAGATCTCATACAGAAAGTAGCAGTGGAGAGTGACAAGAAGGGACTACAAATAAACTTTAAGAAAACTGAGTGCATGGTCATCAGCAAAAGATACAACCCAAAATGCCAAATACAGGTGGGGGATAACAGAATCAAACAAGTCCAAGAATTTAAGTACCTAGGAAGTGTTCTAACAGGAGATGGAAAGTGCGACACGGAGATCCGAAGGCGAATTGGCATGGCAAAGGACGCGTTCCAGAAGATGAGCAAAATACTAACACACAGGAAGATCTCAATATAAACGAAGAAAAGAGTGCTAGACTGCTACGTGATGTCAGTTCTTCAGTACGGCTGTGAATGCTGGACAATATCATCGAAAATGAGGAAAAAACTGGAAACGGCCGAAATGTGGTTCTACAGAAGGATGCTACGGATATCGTGGACTGAGCATACAAGCAACGACGAGGTGTTAGAAAGAATGGCAACAAAAAGGAAATTGATGCTGAGCATCAGGAAGAGACAACTGAAGTTCCTGGAACATGCAATGAGGAAGGAGAGCCTGGAGAACCTGATACTGACTGGTCAGATAGAAGGAAGGAGAGACAGAGGAAGGCAGCGGATAACATATCTGCACAGTCTGATCAGGTGGATGACGGAACGGGGGTTGCGAGGTGTAACAGGAGCAAACATACTAAGAGCCACAAGGGATAGGGAGACGTGGAGATCCATGATCGCCTACGTCCTGAAGGGACAGGGCATATAGAAGAAGAAGAATACCTCATTCACCATTTAATGCAGGCGCTTCAAAGTTTCCTGTATTTTGATCTCTTTACTTGTTTTGCTATTTTTTTAAAGTTGGTTTTCGTAACGTTAACCTGAAAGAAACTTGTATTAACTCGTTATTTGCGAGTTATAATATTTCGGTATCTACGGATGAAGTCATCGAAGTAACGAACCATTTGCTAAATAACTAATAACACTCTCAGAATGAGAGAACACCGAATATAGAATACACAGAATACCAAAACACCCAGATTATTAGAACACACTGTGATTTACATATTAATACTAGCAGGATAGCCCGGCGTTGCTCGGGTGTATTGAAAGCTTTAAAACTAATCCATGGTCCTGCAGCTCAGATTCTTTGGACGTTGGCACGAAAGACTAAAAAGCAATGGTTGTTTCTAGTTAAAGCGAAACCGTAGACTGAAAGAACAATGAATGGATGTAAGTCAAATTTTGATTTCCTGCTATCGATATAAAATAAGTTTACCTCGTCGTAAACTAAATTTTGAAGGTTAAATAACTCCTCTGAGTAAATGGTATCATGGCTGAGACTAAGAACTACAATTATACCTACTTAGAGTCAAACCCGAAGCAAAAACTATAATAAAAGGGCTGAAGAAAAAATACAGACATACAGGCAGATAAACAGACACACACACAAGCATTTTGCCTTATATATATATATATATTATCGATTTTCTGCACTATTGTAATAACTGAAACCTTCAAACTTCTGAATATCGTTCTCTTATGTTTTTGTCTATGAGTGTATCAAATTTGATTAATATCAGACCACTCCTTCTACAACTGGGTTTTTTCGATTATCGATTTTCGATATTTATCGGGGGTACCTCGACAAAAAACCTAGCTAAGAACACTCGCAGACGCTTAAAGTACAACTGTGTAAATTTTCAAGAAAATCGGTTCAGCCGTTTCGGAGTCTATAGGTAACGGGGTCACACACACACACACACACACACACACACACACACACACACACAAAGTTCCATTTATAAATAAGTTTAGATATTTATCGCCACGTAATCCCAGTTACGCGATCCATTCAACAGGTATAATTGTTGCCTCGAGATCCGTATTTGACCACACGTGTCAGCGTCGGCACATTCTTCCTACACGACACTAATAATTCACAAAAATTACTTAAGCAGTTTACTGTGTTGTCCCTTGCATCGTCTGCCTTCATAATAAGTTAAAATCTTTATGCTGAACTATATTTGAACTAATATTCCTACACTCAGAAAACAATGATCAACGGATGAAAGATCAGAAGAATATGGAAGATGTGGTAGACATTCATATCCCAAGTCTGTGAGTTTTTGCAAACTCATTCTGGCAACATGTGGTCGTGTATAATCGTGGAGCAGAACCACGTTGATTCATTAATGCAGGCCTCACTTTTTTGCAGGCGTGTAACGTGTTCGGCAAGAATGCAGTAAAGTTCTACTTTAATGTTCTGATTAGCTTCCAGAAAGCTGTAGTGGACAACACCAAATGCAGACCCTCAGAGAGTCACTATTATCTTTAACTGATGCAACTTTAGCCTTAGGAAAAGTTTGGACGACTAATCATGATTAATCCATTGACTTGATCGTTTACTGTTATCGTAAATGATCTACTTTTCATGACGAGTGATTATTCAGTCAAGAAAGGGATCATTGGTGTTACGCTGAAAGAGTATCGAGCACACTTCACAACGGCTAAGTTTCTGATTTTCATTGAGATTATGAAGAACCTATTTATCGAGATTTTTCATTTTGTCAGTACTCTGCAAGTGGACTGAGACTGATTCAGCGCTGACACCAAGCGTCTGAGACATATCTCTTTCACAATTTGATGTGGGTTTTGCTCAACAACTGATTACAATCGTTCGTTGTCAAGACTGCATGACCGTCCTGTACCGTCCTAACCTTTAATGCTCTGCTCTCATCCCCAGTAGGATTTTTTTAGAGCCCCCTTCAAACTGTCCGATTAGATGTGAACCCATCTCCTCATGCCATGTTGATATTGGCAGACTTTGGGATGCACTGTGCCCAAGTTTGAACTCATGCAAGAAAAAAAATCATGTTTTGTCATGTTCATAATTGAGAGCCTCTATGCTTCAAGAATCATTTTTTCTGAAAATAAGTTTAAAATTATTAAAGAACACTCATTAATTATTATGTATATAAAAATTCACCTCATGTATATATATATATGCCGAGAATACAACCTTAAAATGGCTTTTTAAAATACATCACTTTGATTGGCTATTATCTTTCTAAAAAATAATAATTCCGCTTGTTCTTTTCTTAGTTAGTTACTTAGTTCCTCCGTCCGTTACGCCACTTACACTCTATCCGAGCTTTTCCTTCTCCTCTAGCTTTTAAACGCTATTCTTCTCAGCCTTTCTCTCACCTTTGCCAAACGGAAGGGTAGTAAAGAGTGAGAGATTAGGGTGAGAGAGCCTATAGCATTACCGTATCAGTAGCAGTAATTGTGTGTGTATATATATGTGTACTGTACAATATAATAAGAATGGGTAGGTTTGTTGTCGTATTCCGCGACCTAATAACGAAATTTCTAGCCTTTACACACTTGGCCATTACTCAGTTGGTCTATTCTGTTTACAATGGATACAGGAGCCATGATTTTTCAATAATAAAAATAACATTTTCTTATTCAAAATCTCTCACAAAATAGCGTTGGTTATGGTCTGTGCATACGCCGCCTAATACAATACAGTAAGGTAGCTTCTATAGACATTAATTTTATAGATATTTTAATAAAATTACACTCTGTGTAATCGTTATTTTATTATCCAAATACCTTTATGTTTGAAGACGTTACTATTTATTGTAGTTTGACAAGGTAAAATTATTCCAAGAAATCATAATTATCCTTCCGTGGAAATCCGACGAGTTACGCTAGTACTTATTAATGTATAACACTTTTCGATGTTGGGTGGCTTTTAAATCTTGGTGACAACCCGAAAGCTGTACAGGCCATTTGTACACACACACACACACACACACACACACACACACACACATATATATATATATATATATATATATATATATCGTTGCGGCTGGGGTGTGCGCATGATCACCCAGGACTGAGCTTACATGGCACATAAAAGATAGAGAAGAAGACTGGTCGATAGCGAGTGGCTTATATTTAAACAGTTATTTATACTGAAAGAAACTCCCTAAATCATGGTCAATTTTACTTCGTTCACTTGCACACTAAAGATCACATAAAAAGGCATGAGACCACCTTTCCTCAGCTATCTGTTAAATATCATGGCAGTCTGGACTATCTTTAGAACCAAAAACCTAATGTTAAACTCATCATTAACGCTATGGAATGTTATGTAAAGAATTGGATGTTGAAAACTTACACCTGTATGATGAAGAGGGCACTTGAGACAGCAGAAATGTGGTTCTACAGAAGGATGCTGAGAATGCCATGGACAGAACACGTACACTATAAATAAACATGCCATTAGTGATAAAGAAAATACTAAACTGCTACGCTATATCAATGCTCGTATATAGCAGTCAATCTGAAAAAAATCTTCACAGATGAATCTTGTATAATATCTTGGTCGGTGTGGAATAATGCTGGGGGTTTCTTCATGACTGCTAGTGAAAATGACAGGATCATGTCAAATTGTTAAATTATATATCTTGATCGGTGTGGAATTTTGCCAAGAAGTGTATTTTGCACGAGGCAACGCAGAGAGGTGTAGAAGGCAGGATGGCTTGTGAATTTTGTTTTGGCAGCTATGGCCAAGCGCCCGTGGTGTGATAGAGTGCGGCAGATAAAAAATGTCGGCCGAGTTGACTATTTAAGCGACGTCAGCTGTTACGGAGTGGAGAGTTGAAGCCAGCAGTTGCAGACAGCAGCTAGAGATGTAGAAGTCCGGGAGCCGGGCGTAGCGCCCGTTGCTTTGGTATGCGTGTGTGCTCGGACCAGACCAACCCCACTCCACGCCAAGTAACCGAATAAAAATCGAATGAAATATAATTGTATATTTTATACATGCGTGTTGATGTTTGTCGAGTTTATCAGTTCTGCAAAAGCAGGTCATCTTGGGTACAGTATATTCTGTCATTTTACAATGTAAAAAGATGATCAACAGTTGTTTTCAGCATGAACTCACTGAATGAAGAGCAGTTTGTTTTCGTCGATGAAGATGCGGTTTATTTGCTGAATCATTTTCGTCATCGTTTGTCCTAAAATTATTTTTATGGAAGAATATATACCCGTCGAAGCGGTATACAATATGAAGAGCAGACTTGGAACAGCGGAAATGTGGTTCTACAGAATGATGCTAAGAATTCTATAGACATACTATAAATACTAAATTATTAGGTTGTCCCAAACGTTCGTAAACACTTGGAAAAAATTGAAATTTTATTTGCCAAGTAATCTAAGGTTAGCAGAAAACACTTGCAAAAATTGAAATGTTACTCGCAAAAACAACAAAAATTATTGCTCAAAATAAAGACCATCATTTTCCAAGACTTTCTGCCATCGATATGCAAGCTTTCGGATCTGGTCACATTACCATTCAGCCGGCTTCGAATCAAAGAATTCTTGACACGCTTCCTCGACTTCATCAAACGTGTCGAATCTGCGCCCCTTCAGAAAGTGTTGCATTGAGCGGAAAAGGCCGTAATCTGATGGAGCACAGTCAGAACTGTAGGTTGGATGTGGCTGAAACTCAACGCCGTCCAGCTTTTCAAACTTGTCTTTGGTCTTCCTGGCTGTGTGTGGCTTGGCATTGTCCTGCTGCATCAAAGCGCGCTTTCGGTTGATCAGAGCCGGGTACTTTTGCTTCAACCTTTCGTAGACCCGCTCAAGTTGCTGACAGTAAGGTTCGGCACTGATGGCACGACCATTCGGAAACAACTCAAAATGCACGATTCCTTCAAAGTTGCACTAAACGCACAACATGACTTTCTTGCCGAATCGATCTTGTTTTGGAACCGACGGTGTCTCTTGCCCTTTCTGAGCCCATCGCTTATCTCAATTGTGCTGGACCAGATAGACCCATTTCGCAAGTGTTTACAAACTTTTGGGACAACCTAATACTATGTCATATCGATGCTCCTATATGGCAGTGAAAGTAAATCAATTAATTTGCAAACAGAATGATGACTTGGGATAGCAAAGATGTTGTTTAGTAGAAGGATTTTGCGAATAACATTGATGAAACATATCAGCAACGAGAAAGCTTTTGTTTTTTTAAATGAAAGCTAAAAGAATACTTGTATTAAAACCAGAAAGACGCATTTGAGATTACTGAGACACATAAAAAGAAATAAAGATTTGGAGAATTTTATATTCATTAGATATATTGAATGTATTTTCGTTGTGGTGCAGTGGATATCGACTCAGAACGAGAAATTGGAGAGAGGTGAGTTCGAATTCCACTTGAATTAGTCGCATTCATTTTCAGACAAATGAGAAAGTTTTTATACGTCTCTAACCTCTAGTTATGGGTTTAATAGCTTGACAGATTAAGTTTTATAGCCTTGGTTGGCAACCAGTCTAATGCAGAAAATTTATCTCAAGTCAAACATGTATATTTCGAGTCATGATTGCCCAAGTGTGTATGGGGAGAACAAGAACTAGCGGGTATAGTATGACAACAAAATTTCTGAAAGGTAAAATTATAGGAAGTTGTTTGAGAGCTATGATTATAAATGTTTTGAAAGGATAGAGCACATTATAGAATGAAAATGATACTGTTGGTATTGAGAATTCTTGTTAAATATTAATGCTATGGTTTCTTTTTTTTTCTTTTATATCATTTTTTATTATAAACTTTATTTAAATTCATTTTTACTGAATTCACGAAAACAGAATGCATGGTCACCAGCAAAAAGAGCAGCCCAAAATGCCAAATACAGGTGGTGGGTGTTAAAATCAAGCAGGTACGAAAATTCAAATATCTAGCAAGTGCTATAACTGCAGACGGAAAGTACGACACAGAGATCCAAAGGCGACTGGCATGGCGAAAGACGCGTTCCAGAAACTGAGTAAAGTATTAAGACACGGGAAACTTCCACTAGAAATAAAGAAGAGAGTACTGGATTGCTGCGTGATGTCAGTTCTTCTTGGAAGTCCTCCTGTGTAGTTCCTATATTTAAGAATTCTGGCGAACCCTCAGACCCCGCCAATTACCGCCCTATCAGTCTCCTTCCAATCTTCGGCAAAGTCTTCGAAGCCATTATCAACGCCGAGGTGATTCAGCATCTCACAGCCCACAGGCTTCTCTCGGACAAACAGTACGGTTTTCGCTTCACCAGGTCTACTGCTGATATGCTAACGACCATTACCGAGTACATATACCAGGCTCTTGACAAAAATGGCGAAGCCCGAACCGTTGCCTTAGATATCTCCAAAGCGTTCGACAGAGTCTGGCACGCTGGTCTTTTATGCGAACTGCGGAGCTTCATTTGGTTGATCTCATGCAGTCATTCCTCTCTAACCGCACATTGAAGGTAGTATTAAATGGGCATGCCTCCTAAAACTACCATACGAACGCGGGCGTCCCTCAAGGTTCTATCCTAGGTCACACACACTTTCTGATGTACATTAATGATCTCCTGCCATTAGATCCCAAGTAGGCATGTACGCCGATGACACCACAGTCTACTCTCGCCTCGATCAAAAACCCGGTGTGCGTGACAAAGCGAACCTCGCTGCTGAGCTTGAAAAGGACCTCCAATCCGTAGTGACCTGGGGTAGAAAATGGCTCGTAAATTGCAATGCTTCTAAAACGAAGCTGCTATCAACTAACCACCACAGACAATCGCATTTACCTCCCATTAGCATGGAACAAAGCTTGCCTCCAAGAGAGTAAAACACTACGCCTCCTTGGCCTTACACTCTCGGTGGACCTCAAATGGAATGACTATATCGAATCCATTGCCAAATCCGCCGCTATGAAAGTCGTTTCTCTGTCCAGGGCCCGGAAGTTTTTCCCGCCTGAATCTATCCTGCACATATAGAAATCTACCATCCGCCCGTGTATTGAGTACTGCTGCCACATCTGATCGGGTGCCCGAGCTACTCTCCTTGGACTTCTTGACAAAATACAACGGAGAATCTGTAACGTGATCGATACTGACTTGGCAGACCGGCTGCAACCACTCTCTCACCGGCGTGATGTGGCTTCCCTGTGCCTCTTCTACAAATACTTTCATGGCTTCTGCTCCGATGAACTTAGATCATTGGTGCCGCCTAGGTATGAATTTACACGAGATACTAGATTTGCAACTAGGTCCCACGCTTTTACAGTAAAATAGATAAGATGTAACCATAATTTCTACTCTAACAGCTTCTTTTCTCGCGCTTCCCGCCTGTGGAATTCCCTTCCACTTGTCTGCTTTCCCGACGGCTACAATGTCCAGGAGTTTAAATGTAAGGTAAATAGATAACTCCTATCACACTAACTTGCATCTATTCTCCCAACACTCTCACCATCTACCCAACTCAAATTCTCAGTATCCTTACCCGTCTATCACCCTCCTTCTGACTTTTCTTATATCTAACCATCCTTTCTCACCACTCTATGTAACCTCCTGCGCAATAGTGGCAGTGAAATGCCTTGCTCGGGGTGAAACGTTTATAAAAAATAATATAGCAGCGAATGTTGGACAATATCAACAAAGATGAAGGGAAAACTTGAAGCAGCTGAAATGTGGTTCTACAGAAGGATGCTGCGGATATCGTGGACCGGGAATGTGAGCAATGATGAGGTGTTGGAAAAGATGGAAACGAAAAGGAAATTAGTATTGAGCATCAGGAAGAGACAAGTAAACTTCCTGGGACATGCAATGAGGAAGGATGGCTTCGAGAACCTGATAGGCCAGATAGAGGGAAAAAGGAGACAGAGGAAAGCAGCAGATAACATATTTAAAAGGCCTGAACAGGTGGATGACAGAACGGGGGCTGAGAGACGTTACAGGAGAAAGCGTACTAAGAGCCAGCAAGGATAGGGGGACGTGGAAGGCTATGATCGCCTACGTCCTGAAGGGGCAAGGTACATAAAACAAGAATAATGAAAGACGGGATTTGAAATTTTTCTTTTTAATATCAATCAAATATACCGTTTTCTTACTTTCTTTCAATTTAAAAAATTCTAGCCTTATGTTTCAAATTTTTATCATTCAGGATTTCATTCTTTGAAATATCTTTAGTTTTATATACCTCTTTCTTTCATTCTTCCTTTCTTCATTCTTCCATTCGTCTTTTCTTCTAAATATATGTTGCTTCATACACTCCTTTCTTTTTTTTCTTCTAAATATTTTCTCTATATTTCTTAGTCTTTCTTTTTTTTATCGCTTTATTCTCCTTTTTCTTTCTTTCTTTCTTTCTTTCTTTTCCCATAAATAGGGCGACTTTGTATTTCTCTTTCTTTCTTTCTTTCTTTCTTTCTTTCTTTCTTTCTTTCTTTCAATTTAAAAATTTCTCACCTTATGTTTTCAATTTTTATCCTTCAGGATTTCATTCTTTAAAATATTTTTCTTTTTATATACCTCTTTCTTTCGTTCTTTCTTTCGGTCTTTCTTCCTTTTTCCTCCTTCCATTCGTCTTTTCTTCTAAATATTTGTTGCTTCATATACCCCTTTCTTTCTTTCTTCTAAATATTTATCTCTATATTTGTCATTCTTTCTTTTTTCTTGTAAATATTTATCGCTTTATTTTCCTCTTTCTTTCTGTCATTCTTTCTTTCTTTCTTTCTTTCAATTTCAAAATCTGTCACTTTATGTTTTCAATTTTTATCCTTCAGGATTTCATTCTTTGAAATATTTTTTTTTGTATAACTCTTTCTTTCGTTCTTTCTTTCGGTCTTTCTTCCTTTTTCATCCTTCCTTTTACCTTTTTCTTCTAAATATTTGTTGCTTCATATTGTCCTTTCTTTCTCATAAATATTTCTCTTTATATTCCTCTTTCTTTCTGTCTTTCTTTCTTTCTTTTTTCTTTTTTCTTCCTTTCTTTCATTCTATATTTATTATATTAAATATTTGCCTCCTTATATTCCTTCTTCTTTCTTCTTAATACTTGCGGCTTTATATTTCTCTTTCTTTCGGTTTTCTTTTTTCTTCTTTTTCTTCTTCATATTTTCCGCCTTAAATTTCTCTCATTTTTTTTTCTTGTAAGTATTTGTGGTTTTATATTCGTCTTTCTTTCTTCTTAACATTACTCGTTTTATATTTATCTTCTTTCTTTCTTTCTTTCTATCTTTCTTTCTTGTAAATATTTGTCACTTCATATTTTTTTCTTTCTTTTTTCTTCTAAATACTTGACGCCTTATATTTCACTCTTTTCTTTCTTTCTTTCTTTCTTTCTTTCTTTTATACATTTGTCTTTTTATATTCCTCTTTCTTTCTTTCTTTCTTTCTATATTTATTCTACTAAATATTTGCCTCCTTATATTCCCTTTTCTTTCTTCTTAATACTAGCGGCTTTATATTTCTCTTTCTGTCTTTCTATATTTATTCTATTAAATATTTGTCTCTTTATATTCCTTTTTCTTCTTCTCATGACTAGCGGCTTTATATTTCTTCTTTCTTTCTTTCTTTCTATATTTATTCTATTAAATATTTGTCTCTTTATATTCCTTCTTCTTCTTAATACTAGCGGCTTTATATTTCTTTCCTTTCTTTCCTTCTTTCTTTCTTTCTTCTTTTCTATATTTATTCTATTAAATATTTGTCTCTTTATATTCCTTTTCCTTTCTTCTTACGACTAGCGGCTTTATACTTTCTTTCTTTCCTTCTTTCTTTTCTTTTCTTTCTTTCTTTCTATATTTATTCTATTAAATATTTGTCTCTTTATATTCCTTTCTTTCTTCCTTTCTTCTTAATACCAGCCGCTTTATATTTCTCTTCTTTCCTTCTTCTTTCTTTCTTTTCTTCTTTTTCTATATTTATTCTATTAAATATTTGTCTCTTTATATATTCCTTTTCCTTTCTTCTTAACACCAGCGGCTTTATATTTCTCTTTCTTTCCTTCTTCTTTCTTTCTTTCTTTCTATACTTATTCTATTAAACATTTGTCCCTTATATTCCTTCCTTTCTTCTTACCATGGCTTTATATTTTCTCTTTCTTTCCTTCCTTCTTTCTTTCTTTCTTTCTTTCTTTCTTTCTTTCTTTCATATTTATTCTATTAAATATTTGTCTCTTTATATTCCTTTTCCTTTCTTCTTACGACTAGCGGCTTTATATTTCTTTCTTTCCTTCTTTCTTTCTTTCTTTCTTTCTTTCTTTCTATATTTATTCTAATAAATATTTGTCTCTTTATATTCCTTTTCCTTTCTTTCATTACCAGCGGCTTTATATTTCTCTTTCTTTCCTTCTTTCTTTCTTTCTTTCTTTCTTTCTTTCTATATTTATTCTATTAAATATTTGTCTCTTTATATTCCTTTTCCTTTCTTCTTAATACTAGCGGCTTTATATTTCTCTTTTCTTTCCTTCTTTCTTTCTCTTTTTTCTTTCTTTCTTTCTATATTTATTTCATTAAATATTTGTCTCTTTATATTCCCTTTCCTTTCTTTCAATACTAGCGGCTTTATATTTCTTTCTTCCTTTCTTTCCTTTCTTTCTTTTTTCTTTCTTTCTTTCTTACTTTCTTTTCATATTTATTCATTAAATATTTGTCTCTTTGTTATTCCTTCTTTCTTTCCTTGTCACTAGCGGCTTTATATTTCTCTTTCTTTCCTTCTTTCTTTCTTTCTTTCTTTCTTTCTATATTTATTCTATTAAATATTTGTCTCTTTATATTCCTTTCCTTTCTTCTTAATACTAGCGGCTTTATATTTCTTCTTTTCCTTCTCTTTTCTTCTTCTTCTTTCTTTTCTTTCTATATTTTATTCTATTAAATATTTGTTCCTTTATATCTTTTCCTTTTCTTCTTAACACTAGCGGCTTTATATTTCTCTTTCTTCCTTCTTTCTTTCTTTCTTTCTTTCTTACTTTCTTTCTATATTTATTCTATTAAATATTTGTCTCTTTATATTCTTTTTCCTTTCTTCTTAATACTAGCGGCTTTATATTTCTTCTTTCCTTCTTTCTTTCTTTCTTTCTTTCTTTCTATATTTATTCTATTAAATATTTGTCTCTTTATATTCATTTCCTTTCTTCTTAATACTAGCGGCTTTATATTTCTTTCTTTCTTTCCTTTCTTTCTTTCTTTCTTTCTTTCTTTCTTTCTTTCTATATTTATTCTATTAAATATTTGTCTCTTTATATTCCTTTTCCTTTCTTCTTACGACTAGCGGCTTTATATTTCTTTCTTTCTTTCCTTCTTTCTTTCTTTCTTTCTTTCTTTCTTTCTATATTTATTCTATTAAATATTTGTCTCTTTATATTCCTTTTCCTTTCTTCTTACGACTAGCGGCTTTATATTTCTCTTTCTTTCCTTCTTTCTTTCTTTCTTTCTTTCTTTCTTTCTATATTTATTCTATTAAATATTTGTCTCTTTATATTCCTTTTCCTTTCTTCTTACGACTAGCGGCTTTATATTTCTTTCTTTCTTTCCTTTCTTTCTTTCTTTCTTTCTTTCTTTCTTTCTTTCTATATTTATTCTATTAAATATTTGTCTCTTTATATTCCTTTTCCTTTCTTCTTAATACTAGCGGCTTTATATTTCTCTTTCTTTCCTTCTTTCTTTCTTTCTTTCTTTCTTTCTTTCTATATTTATTCTATTAAATATTTGTCTCTTTATATTCCTTTTCCTTTCTTCTTAATACTAGCGGCTTTATATTTCTCTTTCTTTCCTTCTTTCTTTCTTTCTTTCTTTCTTTCTATATTTATTCTATTAAATATTTGTCTCTTTATATTCCTTTTCCTTTCTTCTTAATACTAGCGGCTTTATATTTCTCTTTCTTTCCTTCTTTCTTTCTTTCTTTCTTTCTTTCTATATTTATTCTATTAAATATTTGTCTCTTTATATTCCTTTTCCTTTCTTCTTAATACTAGCGGCTTTATATTTCTCTTTCTTTCCTTCTTTCTTTCTTTCTTTCTTTCTTTCTTACTTTCTTTCTATATTTATTCTATTAAATATTTGTCTCTTTATATTCCTTTTCCTTTCTTCTTAATACTAGCGGCTTTATATTTCTCTTTCTTTCCTTCTTTCTTTCTTTCTTTCTTTCTTTCTATATTTATTCTATTAAATATTTGTCTCTTTATATTCCTTTTCCTTTCTTCTTAATACTAGCGGCTTTATATTTCTCTTTCTTTCCTTCTTTCTTTCTTTCTTTCTTTCTTTCTTTCTTTCTTTCTATATTTATTCTATTAAATATTTGTCTCTTTATATTCCTTTTCCTTTCTTCTTACGACTAGCGGCTTTATATTTCTTTCTTTCTTTCCTTCTTTCTTTCTTTCTTTCTTTCTTTCTTTATATTTATTCTATTAAATATTTGTCTCTTTATATTCCTTTTCCTTTCTTCTTACGACTAGCGGCTTTATATTTCTCTTTCTTTCCTTCTTTCTTTCTTTCTTTCTTTCTTTCTTTCTTTCTATATTTATTCTATTAAATATTTGTCTCTTTATATTCCTTTTCCTTTCTTCTTAATACTAGCGGCTTTATATTTCTCTTTCTTTCCTTCTTTCTTTCTTTCTTTCTTTCTTTCTATATTTATTCTATTAAATATTTGTCTCTTTATATTCCTTTTCCTTTCTTCTTAATACTAGCGGCTTTATATTTCTCTTTCTTTCCTTCTTTCTTTCTTTCTTTCTTTCTTTCTATATTTATTCTATTAAATATTTGTCTCTTTATATTCCTTTTCCTTTCTTCTTAATACTAGCGGCTTTATATTTCTCTTTCTTTCCTTCTTTCTTTCTTTCTTTCTTTCTTTCTATATTTATTCTATTAAATATTTGTCTCTTTATATTCCTTTTCCTTTCTTCTTAATACTAGCGGCTTTATATTTCTCTTTCTTTCCTTCTTTCTTTCTTTCTTTCTTTCTTTCTTTCTTTCTATATTTATTCTATTAAATATTTGTCTCTTTATATTCCTTTTCCTTTCTTCTTACGACTAGCGGCTTTATATTTCTCTTTCTTTCTTTCTTTCTTTCTTTTTACTCGTTTGTCGATTTTTATTCCTCTGTCTTTCATTGTGCTTTGTCTTTTTTTCTAGATATTTGTCACTCTATATTACTCGCTTTTTAATATTCTTAATTAATTCAGATTCATCTGCTGAAGCTTCTTCTATCACCACTTCTTCAATACATATTTTATCTCTGTTTTTTCCATTCTGTTCCACCATTTTTTATTATTGTTGATCATCATTCCCGCTTCAAATAGCCCTGTTGCCACTACTAAACCAAATCCTTATCTCTGATTTCCAACATCAATATCCACATTCAAATATTACAATCCTGTACGAAAGGGGGAAAAAATTCCCTACTCTACAAAACAGAATCTGGTGTCTAATTTCCCAGGAAAGCTTTCTCATGTGCAAATGTTTTCAATGGACAAACTTCCTTTTGAAGTGAAAGCAGCTATTGCAGAAAATTCCTTGGGTCGCATCAAAGCTGACACCATGGCTGAATAATCGACCAGATTAGAATAGAAACAGACAGACAATGAGAGATGTCGTTAAATAGGATCGGGTAGACAATACGAATTTGTTTAAATTATCTATCTATCTCAAACACTGGATTTCTTTCTCACACTTTATATATATATATATATATATATATATATATATATATATATATATATATTAGTCATCCACATACAAGCCTGTTTCGCTGTATCGCTGCTCATCAGTATGGCTAGACACATCCACTTGCTTCTGGCTGTGATTGAACTCGATTGTTTTGGCATAAAATATATATATATATATGCCCTATTTCAATATTTATCACTTTTAAATTAATGTTTTGAAGGTTGTAAATATTTTCATCGTTCCTTATTCATTTGTATATATATATATATATATATATATGTATGTATGTATTTATCTACATATATATAACTTTTATTAATATTCTTTCCTATATATATATATATATATATATATATATATGTATTTATCTACATATATATTTAGAGCTCTCTTAGAGGGTTATACTACCACTGTTTTTACAGGATACTCCTTTGTATTCTTCTATATCTACACCGCATGCTGATACCGTGCACCCATGGCCCAGAGGTAGAATCGCCGACTGACCCCACTTCAGTCGGGTTTCAATCCTGGGTTAAAAGCAATCGGATTCTTATCGTACTGATGAGCTGTGATGCAGTGAAATAGATCTGTCTGCGGATGACTATATATATATATATCAATATGTTAATCACATTTTGTTCAGATATATCAATCTACCTATCTAATCTATGAATCTATCTATTTCTCTATTATCTATTTTAGTTTAACATCTATGTATATATCTGTCTTCGTGTTTATCTATCTATCTATCTATCTATCTATCTGTCTATCTATTTATTTTAGTCTTACATTAAAACTCACGTGTCAGAATTGTCTGCGCTAATGAGATTATCATTCTACCCATGTACGTCTTCTGCTTATTCCTTCATACCCCAGTTGTAGTTTACTCTACTGACTCTGTCTAATTTCTTTTTCTCCGTAACACACTTATCGCCGGATGTCAACTGAATTGGCATAAATGAATGTATATCACTCTTAACTCATGCATGACAATTTAAGCGCTAATACTAATATGGCGGACATTGTACTTGTTTTTTGAAAACGCGTAACTGATCATTCTAACAGCATATGCTTCTTCAGTACGGTAACTGGTCATGATGCTAGATATTTTCCTTTTCTTTTCATTGTCTGTCAATTCTTGTGCAAGATAATGGACTGGTTTCTCATTGCCTTATTAATTCTGTTTTCTTTTTCTTTGACTGGTTGCCAGCCATAGCTAACTTGCTGTTTAATCTTAAAGAAGTTTGTGCGAAAGTGAATGCAAATTTTCGGGCTTGATTTCCAAAAAAGGAACAGCAGTGTATTCGGCTGTGAATTGGCATTTCGACTTTAGTCAATTTATCACTACCGCGATGTCCCCCTCCCTCTGTCTTAAATATTTTCATGGCATTTGTTAAAAAATGTCCGTTGTGGTGCAACAGATATCGGCCCGGAAAGATAAATGCGGAGAGCTGAGTTCGAATTCCAGTGGAAATCGTTGCATTCAATTACGCACAAATAAACCTGGGAAAGGTATTAATCTGTCGCTCCAGCTATGGGTTAAATAGCAGGACTGGTTGAGTCTTATAGCTTTGGTTGACAAGGAGACTACTGCAGATAGTAATGGCAACCTACTACAGGAAAACCTTCTGCCAGTAATCCATGTCTTGAAATAAACATGATTGCCCAAGTGTGTATCACGTACACTACCGATCATAATCATTAAGCTATCCCAGTGTTTTTAAAAAATGATGTATTTCGTACTAATTTTTAGTATTTATAGCCAAGTGAATAATTGTAAATGAAAATAGAATGGTTCTTTTGTTAATATTGCACAATAACATGTGCATTAAATGAATTTATAAATATTTAATAATTACCTATATTGCAGTTTCATCAATGAAAGAATGAAGATAATTTAGAATGATTCAGACGAGTTCATCTTTGCTTCCTTGCCTTGTAAAATTTTTTGAAAAGTAATAATAAGAAAAGAACCTTTCTATTTTCATTTAGAATTATCTACATAAATATAATATGGAATACATCATTTCTTTTAAAAAACTGGGGTTGCCTAATAATTATGGCCGATAGTGTGTGTCAGTTAACTGCCTTGAGCTTCTGTAATGAGCTTTCCTCCTTAGTAGCTTCACTATATAAATTTAAACATACTACTATATTGTCCGATTGTACTACTAGATATAACTCGGAAAGCGATGGGAACCTACTGCGGGATAATCTTCTGCCCAGTATCTTCTGAGATATGATCTCCCAAGGCATGTATCACGTATGGCTCTTAACTGACTGACTGACTAGATTGTCAATGAAGTTTCATCGTATTTCTGTTTAACAAAGTAACCGTAAGTTATATTACTAATAGTCTCTTTTCACTCATTTCTCGCCTTTGAAACTCCATTCTAATTTCTTTTTCTTCCCTGCTGCCTTCAATCTTCACCCGTCTGTAGTTCCAACTTGTATAGGGCTACCCATGGCGTTAAGGTAGAAAAGGAAGGACTAGCCTGAACACGACCAAGCCCGATGTCAGATATTAAAATTTACACGAATAACCTCGTCAAAATTATCATTCACTGCCATCACCGCCACTGCCATGGGGGTGCGGGAGTGGATAAGAAAGCGATGATTACTTGTTATCGATGCGTGTCGCCCATTCTTCATATGACTCATATCTCAACCATATTTTCTTGTTTACCTCTGTTTGTATTTCCTTTTGAAATTTTGGCTGTTAGAAAAATGAATTATTCTTCGAAATCTTTCTCTCCCACCACGCCTTTATATATATATATATATATATATATATATATATATATATATATATATATATATACGAATGAATAAAGAAAGAAAAATTATTTGAAACGCTCAAAATATTAATCAAAAACAGTGCTCAATATAGAAATAGAGCTATAAATATTTATTATAAAATATACTTTAGAACATGCCCCTCTACACCGTACACAAAACAATTTTCTATCTCTTTTCAAAAATAGTGTTTACTACCTGAGTCGTTGTTCTTTCAATATGTAACATTTGTAGTAGATTGCATTTTGGACATTGTTCTAAAATATATATATATATATATATACATATATATATATATATATATATATTTTAATCGTATCACCCCGAGCAATGCACTAACGCCACTGATGTGCAGGGGACTATGTAATAGTGAAAAGACTGGAAAAGAGAAAGCCGGAAACCACATTCTAAACAGGGAACAAGGGATGAGCCTCTTAACCTGTTCAATAGACGTGGGGGGAGCGTGAACCAGGCGATAGATAGATCTATCTACTCCAATTATATATATATATATATATATATATATATATATATATATATTATTTATTCAGAAATTATAACATGGATATGTTACAATATCACTACAAAAGTAGCTATTTTGTTTCGACAGTTCTTCGAAACAAATTAGCTACTTTTCTAGTGATATTGTAACATATCCATGTTATAATTTCTGAATAAATATTATCAGCTCTACTTTGTATTGAGCACTTTTTTAAAAATAGTGCTTCATACTCGGTTATATATATATATTATGTAATATAAAAAATATATATATTATATAATAAAAAACACTAATCTTAAAAGCAATCTCAATGCAAAGTAGAGCGAATATATATGTGATTAAAATTTATAACATAAATTTGTTATAATATCACTACAAATGGGCAATTTTCTTTCAAAATTTCTTGTCATGTCACGTGATAGTGCTAATTGCGAGATGAACAGTTTTATAGATTCAAAACTAAGTTAGCCATTATGTTGTTTGCCGAACCAAATAATAATGAGTGAAATATCGATGTCACGCGTTCGAATAAATTACTGTTGTACGTTTGAAAAACGTCGGAAAATCTAAACTTATTTATAAATGGAACATTGTCAGTGTGTGCGTGTGTGTATGTGTGTGTCCGTTACCTATAGACTCCGAAACGGCTGAACAGATTTTCTTGAAGATTTACACAGTTGTACTATAAGCGTCTGCGAGTGTTCTTAGCTAGGTTTTGTGTCGATGTACTGCCGATAAATATCGAAAATCGATAATCGAAAAAATCGGGTTATATAAATTTCATACACTCATAGACAAAGACATAACAAACGATATTCAGAAGTATCAAGGTTGCTGTTCTTACCATACGGCAGAAAATCGAGAATTATATATATATATATATATATATATATATATTTATATATATATATATATAAGGCAAGACGTTTGTGTGTGTGTCTGTTTATCTACCTGTATGTCTATTTTTTCAGCCCTTTTATTTTAGTTTTTGCTTCGGGTTTGGCTCTAAGTAGGTATAATTGTAGTTCTTAGTCTCAGTCATGATACCATTTTCTCAGAGGACTTAATTAGCCTTCAAATTCAGTTTACAGCGAAAAAAACTTATTTGATAACGATACTAGGAAATCAAAATTTGACTTACATCCATTCATTTTTCTTTCAGTCTACGGTTTCGCTTTAACTGGAAACAACTATTGCTTTTTAGTCTTTCGTGTCAACGTCCAAAGATTCTGAGCTCCAGGACCATGGATTAGTTTTAAAGCTTTCATTACATCCGAGCAACGCCGGGCTATACTGCTAGTCAGTCATAAAGATGACGATACTAAAATAATAATTTACAAAAAATTAAAATTCTGTCTCCCTGAATGCGATTTTTGATTGTCATTTTTTTTCACTAAAGTCATCCTATTGACTTTAATTCCCTGTAATGCTTTGCATCTTAGTAACGTTATCGCCATCTTCTCTTTCTGAAAATTATTTTTATTGTCTTTTTTCCCTCACTACAATTTTCTTATTCTTTTTCACTTCCAGTAAGCTTATAGGGATAGGAACTTAATAAGTACAATCTTCTTCACTTTAAAAAAAAATTCACAATGACTTGTGAAATCTTTGTCTTCCAGAATAGAAAAAGGATTGACTATATACTTAAAGAAAAAGTCAAAACCGGTGTTAAACTGATTTTCTGACCAATGAGAGCGAATTGCAGAACCCATAATTTAAATTTTCGTACTTGATCACTACATCAGTGATCAAGTACGAAAATTTAAATTACAATAAAAGGCCCAGATCTGCACCAGTCAGTCAGTCAGATGGGGGCAGCGAGAAAGACAAACTTAAAATGTAACTTCAACTTCAAATCAACCCGGAGATAAGGTCATGTCGCACCTTGTTCCCTTTCTTTCTTTCTCGCGTGCTGATTCATTCTACTTCTTCTTCTCCATCCAGAGACATTCCTATCAAACAAACACTAATACATACATACGTACATACGCATAGACTCTTTAAAAAGTTACTACTACGAACACTTTCTACAAATCTTGATACCCTTAACTTTCTCATTGAACATTCTTGTTAATTTTTCCTTTTGATAAATTTCTATTTTAACATGCAAAATGTATATTTTTATTCTTACACTATTCCACACAATTCCACACGTTCCAACCTGCCAACAACGAACCTCCTGCTGAAAACATTCTGATAATTCTGATGATGATAGTTCTGGATAAAACTTGGAAGCTGTAAGGAGTTTGGTTATGCATGACACAAGGCCGAATCAAAGAAACATTAATGTCGGTTGGTTGTTCTGTTCTTATGGCATATCATCCTCGGCGGGTCATTCAATGCCAACTAATTTTTTTTATTTATTTATTGCTGGTAATACCCTTTTCTTTCAACAATTTATTGTTTTTTTATATAAGTTTTGTGTCTAGTAATATTTTTCTTTTCGAGTATCAAAATTGATTAGGATTTTTTTTAAATTAAGGGCAGGGTCCCCAAGTCCTATCCTGTTATTTAACCCATACCTGGAGGGAAGGGACGAATTAACTCGGCTCCCCGATTCCTTTTTCCGAGCTGATATCCACTGCACCACAACGCACATCCATCACTAAACGCTTACATCACCTGGTATCTCCAAACGGTCACACATCTAACATGCAAAATGTAAATGTATATCACCGTTGCTTAACTTCGGTGATCGAGCGAGAACCGGTGTATTCAACGTATTATGGCCGTAAGCCAATAAACGCTCACAGCACCTGGTATTCCCAAGCGGTCACCAATCTAAGTACTGACCAGGTTCAACGTCGAGCGAGAACCAGTGTATTCAACGTAATATGGCCGTAAGCCCAAAGAAACATTAACCATCTCCCAATAGCAACAACCTCTTGCGTTTTAGTGACATTGTCGCCTTGCTTGGGGTGAACTGATTAAAAACCAGCAACCAAGACCTGATTATTTACTCTCTTCGTTATCATAAATTAAGTAAACAGATATTATGTAAAAAATGTATAAAACTGAATTGATCCGTTGCATTCTTGGTAACAAAACTGAAACAATTGCGATCTTAAAACACAGTTTCGACAGACCGTGAAGCAATGTGAATCGGAGCGGCAGAGAAAAACGGTGTTACTTTGCAATTAGTGGACACTGCATAAAGTTCCGGAAAATAAATTATTTCATTTGCAGCGTTTTATGTTGCGTGCGATGATTATTTGCGATCGATGCGTATTGCATTTTCTTCATATGATTCATATTTCAACCATATTTCCTTGTTTACCTCTGTTTGTATTTCCTTTTGGAATATTGGTTATCATGAAAAAGAATTATTCTTTACTAACCTTTCTCTCTCTTCCACAACGATTTTGTTATATATAGTCATCCGCAGACAGATCTGTTTCGCTGTATTACAGCACGGCTTAGACTCCGGTTGCTTCCTAACCCAGGATTGAAACCCCAACCAAATCAGCGTCAGTCGACGATTCTACCCCTAGGCCACGAACGTCCGGTAGCAGAAGACAGTCTTTTTTAGCGCGTATAAACACGCCCAATAGCTAGAGCGCTCCAATTCATTATCGAATGAGCGGTGCGTAAATATATATATTTATATATTAAAGCAGACAAACAAGGTGTGATTTTTTTATGTAATTTTTTTAATATGGACTGATTATTTCTTTCTTTTGCGGGGATCGGGATTCACCGGCCTAGGAATTCCGTACTGAATCCCATTGTTTAATCAGTTTTCGTTACAATGTAAATAGTGTACATAATGGTAATCTCGAATCCCATAAATTCACACAGGGGTTTCTGAAACACACATACACACACACACACACACACACACACACACACACAGTGACAGAGATATATATATATATATATATATATATATATATATATACTACCGACCATAAGTTTGAGACCACCCAAATTTTTTTCACAAAGTTTATAAACTTTCATTTTTAGCAGAATCAAATTCGCCGAGTTTGTATTTTTTGTTATTCTTATGCAGTTGTCAATTTAAAAAAGTATTCTTTTCAACTTTAAAGTATACATTTACTTAGTTTGCTACTTGACTCCTCTTATTTTGATCAAGTTTTTGCCGAAAATTCAGATTTATTCAGATATTATAATTACGGTATAATTTATTTTTGTAAACCATATTACTACGGTATAAATGGCAAGGAAGAAACGGATTAGCATTGAACAAAAGCTTAGGTTGAAATTCTTTCGAAAGAAGGATATTCTGAACGTGTTATCGCTAAAACCTTAATCGTATCAAAAAATGGCGTGCATTATTGCCTTCAACGACATCGTGAAACTGAGTTAAATATTGACAGAAAATCATCTAGTAGGCCCAAAGTAATATCTATTGTAGAGGATAGGCACTTGATCATATCTAGCAAGAGGAATAGAAGAAAAACCGCTCCGGAATTAACAATTGAAATGCATTCTACTCGGCAACATCCAGTATCTCTTACTACTGTTAAGAGACGACTTCATTTTGCTGAGCTTAAATGCTGTGTAGCAGATAAAAAAACACTATGAAGAAGAAGAATAAGGGATAAAATTGATCATACAGTTCGAAATGAACTTCCTAAAAATGAACAAATGTTGTTTAAATGCTTTCAGGATGATTGGAAATCACTTTCACCAACTTATTTTTATAAGTTATTAGAAAGAATGCCAAGGATTTCCTCTGTAGTAAGAAAGGCTCGTGGTGGTTTCTTTGATGAAAAGAAAATATGAATTAACTTTAATTAAATTTGAAATTACTCTATGTTAATTTTGGTTTTAAATAATAGTACAATTGTGAGCAACAATGAAATATATCTATATTTATTCTTCTAAGACATAAAACTTGTTATTTTTTTCTCTTAGAAAATAAATCTAAGTGGTCCCAAACTTATGATCAGTAGTATATATATATATATATAGCCGAGTGAGTACAGAACGAAGAAAGATTTTTTCCAACGTCCAAAAAATTAATTTAAAACAGTACTCGACATATAATACATATATATATAGAGCAGTGAATATTTATTATAAATTATATTTTAGAACATATACATAATATTTTTTATGTGTCCTCTACAATCATATGGTTGTTTCGACATTGGGTCTCCAATGGGGTAGGGGGGGGGGAATGTCTATCCCGTAAGGAGTATATTTTGTGTATTTCAGCATGTCTTTTTTTATAAATATGTAATATAATTAATCTGAAATTGTATATTTAATCTTGATTTTGAATATAGGAAATTGATATTTTTTTCGAGTTTGTGGGGAGGTATTTTTATTATAAAAGATTCAAAATGCTATAGAGAAAAAATCGATCTAATAAATTCTTAAAGTAAGGTCTAATACCCACTAAAATATCTAAATAAAATTAAAAATTAAATTAAATTAAATAAATAGGCTTCCAAACTATGATCTAAGAAAAATTAAAAATTAAAGGAAAAAAGAATCGATCCCCTAAATTCAAAATTAAGACTAAATAAACACCCCAATCCCGCTAAAACAAAAATTCTATAGAAAAGATCAAAGTACTAAATTCTAAAGCAACGCTTAATATTCTAAATTAAATTAGAAATATATCCGCTAAAACTTTACTTAAATGCAAAAATATGCTGTACTGGAAAAATCAAAATTAAAAGAAAAAATGGTCCACCAACTCGAAAAAAAAAATTAATTTCCTATATTCAAAATCAAGATTAAATATACAATTTCAGATTAATTATATTATATATTTTTTTAAAAAAACATGCTGAAATACACAAAAAATACTCCGTACAGGATAGACATCCCACCCCTACCACATTCATCTAAGGAACCCCAAGTAATATAATCTAGTCACTAGATAAAAAAGAATACATAAAATCCGTCTAGTAACAACAGACACTAGCTAACCACACAAGTCAACAAACAGGACGGGTTCCCTAATCATAACCCCCCACCCGCACACACACACACAACTGACCAAGTAATCAACCTTTTAACTAAACACACCATTCTTCGAAATTCTAACCAAAAGATATACCGAGCAATAAAAACGTACATTCCAACAGCTAATGTCATTAATCAACCATTTAACTTCGCACTCAATTTCCTTCAAAATTCTAACGGTCAACACAGAAGACATATTCCGTTTATTATCAATAACCCCAACCAACCTCACACTAACAAGGAACCAAATATAGATAGCGAGGATTTCCATTCTTCTTCATTCCTCCTGAAGAGACATTGGAAACCCAATGTCGAAACAACCTATGATTGTAGAGGACACATATAAAAAAACATTATGTACATGTTCTAAAATATAATTTATATATATATATATATATATATATATATATATATATATATATATATATATACACTACCGGCCATAATTATTAGGTAATCCCAGTTTTTTAAAAGAAATTATGTATTTCATACTACTTTCAGTATTTATTCCAAAGTGGATAATTTTAAATGAAAATAGAATTGTTCTTTTGTTAATACTGCACAATAACATGTGCATCAAATGAACTGTTATGGTGTCCAGATTTTTTGCTCTTTTCCCCATAATATCCTCTTCTTATTGGCTGGCTGAAGCAAAGGCTTCCTGGCTACCTTGTAAAATTTTGAAAAATAGTAATTACAAAAGAACCATTTTATTTTAATTTAGAATTGTCCCCTTGGTAATAAATACTAAAGAAAGTATGAAATTCATCATATTTTCTTTTAAATACTGGGGTGGCCTAATAATTATGGCCGGTAGTGTGTGTGTGTGTGTGTGTGTGTGTGTGTGTGTGTGTGTGTGTGTGTATTTGGACAGTAATCTTTCTTTTATACAGGTTTCATTAAAAAATTAAAAATGACAAACAAAGTGTGAGGGTTAATATATTTTATGTATTTTTTTAAGTAATTTATGATATCTGTTTTTTTAGGGCAACTGTACGAATAGAAATTGTGTAAATATAAATATGTCTCTTCAACTAAACCCCCAATGTCTGTAAATCTGTGCATCTAAATGTGTTCATAACAACTTTTTTCGTATAGATTTATATCTATATTTTTTTCGTATAGATTCATATATATATATATATATATATATATATATATATATATATATATATATATATATCACTTCAAACATTTTATAATTGATACTCTTTATTTGAAATTGACGCCGCTTTTTAATTCATTAACTAAAAGGCGTTACCTCTAACGGCTTACACTTTCGAGAAATCGTATACAAAATGTAGGTTTGATGACAAGGATCCAACCCGCATCTCCTTTTGTGCAAAAAATCAATAGATTTACTCGTGTCAGTCGTCCGGAACGATGTTTCAAGCAACTCTTATCCTTCTTCGTATGTAATCTACATTATCTTCATAAAGTTTATTTTGCTGATGGGGTCTTGAAATAATTTCTTAAAACAGAGAGAATAAAATTTCTAAACGTTTCTTCTCTTAAAAAATATTTTTTTAAATTTTAATCGAGACGCTCCAAATTCCGATAGTAGGGGAACACGTGCATTGCAATATAAGTGGTGGGGGACAGTTGTTGAGAAAAATGTGTTACTGCTAAAAAAAACATATTTTAAAATAGGGGAGTTTGTCGTTGAAAGAACTAGATTAGTCGAATATTATTTATATATCCTTCCGGCTTTTCTATATTGAATTGGACGTAAATCCTAAACTTATTTTCAGAATATATATATTAATTACTTTTGGCACGAACTAGAAATTATAAAGTTCATATAGGGAAGAAATTTTAACGGCTTTTTCAGAAGTTACTCGTTTTCACTTTTTTCTTTCATCACGAGAAACATCAGCTTCAAGGAAATGAGCAATAGGATTTATTATCTAAGCACACACACACAAATTTTCTTTTTCTTCTATGTGCCCTGTCACGTCAGGACGTAGGCGATCATGGTTCTCCACGTCTCCCTATCCCTTGTGGCTCTTAGTATGTTTGCACCTGTTACACCTCGCAACTGATCAAGCCCTGCAAATATGTTATCCGCTGCCTTCCTCCGTCTCTCTTTCCTTCTATCTGGCCTGTCAATATGAGGTTCTCCAAGCCCTCTTTCCTCATTGCATGTCCCAAGAACTTCAGTTGTCTCTTCCTGGTGCTCAGTATTAATTTCCTTTTCGTTGCCATTCATTTCAACACCTCATCGTTGCTTGCATGCTCAGTCCACGATATCCGCAGCATACACAAATGCACAACACAAATACGATTTCTCCTTTCGTTATTGGATCTGATGAAGCCTACAAATGCGAAACGCGTAATAAAATCTAGTTTCACTTAAACGGTTTCCATTTGCCAAATTTCTTAAATACTTTCTCAGAATTCTATATCCTATTTTACACACTTATTCTACACGTGCAGACAAAGTTTTCCTGGTATTTTCAAGTGCTCACTCACAGATTCTGAGAGGTTCGACAGGAACTGGTGTTTCAACGTGGTATGACCACACAGCAACCCACCCGCACATCGAAGCGGGTATTCCCAAGAGGGCTGGTGGTTCAACATGATATGGCCGTATGCTTTGTAAGAAAAAGAGTCTGCATCTTTAGGAACAGCCGAATATACGAACTACGAATTATAAACGCGGAAATCAAGCAAGCAAAATTGATTAATCATTAAACTATTAAAAGATGTGGCACCGAAATCCGAATGCATATTGAAGTAGAGATTGTTTTCTTCCCAAATGTTAAGAAATTCTCAAAAATATCTTATATTTTATATCTAATCTAAACTTATTTATAAATGGAACTTTGTCTCTCTGTGTGTGTGTGTGTGTGTGTCTGTTACCTATAGACTCCGAAACGGCTAAACCAAATTTCTTGAAAATTTACACAGTTGTACTATAAGCGTCTGCGAGTGTTCTTAGCTAGGTTTTGTATCAAGGTACCACCGATAAATATCGAAAATCGATAATCGAAAAAATCGTGCTATAAAAGGAGTGGTCCGATTTTAATCAAATTTGATACACTCATAGACAAAGACATAAGAAACGATATTCAGAAGTTTCAAGGTTGCAGTTCTTACAATAGTGCAGAAAATTTAATATCAATACCAGGAGACTAAAATTTGATGTACATCCATTCATTTTTCTTTCAGTCTACTGTTTCGCTTTAACTGGAAACAACTATTGCTTTTTAGTCTTTCCTGCCAACGTCCAAAGAGTCTGAGCTCCAAGACCATGGATTAGTTTTAAAGCTTTCATTTCACCCGAGCAACGCCGAGCTATCCTGCTAGTTTTATATATTTCATGATGGATGTATATTCCAAAATATATATTGGCTGTAATGAATTCCTTGTAAATTTTGATTGCAATTGAAAAATTTATATCATAGTCGGACATTTCTCTTCATCCATTGAGGGTTTTGTTTAGTTAAATATTTTTTTGTTTCCATATGTTATTTAATATAAATTCGAGATATGTATTTCTCGTAAGACCTTTTCTACAATCTATTGCATTGAAAGAGGAAATGAATGACAAAATTTTTGAGGCTCGTTTTATCAGTTAGGTTTTCATTGGACAGGGTGTGTTGACGTTGTTACTGCACATGGGCGCAAACGAAAGACGTTGAATTTTTAACTTTTTTTTAATTGTTTGTTTTTCAACCTCGCCATATTCATTTATCTTCTTTTTCTTTTTCTTGCCATCATCTTTTTTGATAAATATCTCACATTGGGATAACAGAAGATCTGCTATGAATAGTGATACGTTGTGAGAATCTGAACGCAGATTTACTGTGACTGAGCTAGCGGCTTTCTAGACATTATCGTCCTCATAAAGTAGTTTACTTGAGGTAGTATCTGCGTTGAGGTGCCGTGGATATCGACTCGGAACGAGAAATCGGAGTGCCGAGTTCGAATTCCAGTTAAATTCCTTGCATTCATTTACGCACAATTACCCTTGCGAAAGGTCTTATTCTATCTCTTCCTTCTAGTTATGGGTTAAATAACAGGACAGATTTGATTATATAGCCTTGGCTGGCAACTAGTCTCTCGCAGAAAGCATGGCAACATACTGAGGGATAATCTTCTGCACAGTCAGTCATGTCTCTTTCGAGACATGATCGCCCAAAGTACATCACGTATTGCACTTAGCTGAATTAGAGTAGCATTTATTTTCAAACTTGACAAGAAATACATTACATCGAAGTACACTAAATAATTTTTTAAGCATAGATGAGGTGACACAAGGCCGAAAGTATGGAGTGCCCTGTGAGGATTGATCTCACTAATCGGATGTGCGTTATATTACAGTGGATATCAGGTCGGAACAAGAAATTGGCGCGCCGGGTTAGAATTCAAGTTGAATTCGTTGCCTTCACTGACGCGCAAATATACTTGGGAAAGATATTGACCTGTTTCTTTGTTTCCAGCTCTAGGTCAAATAACAGGACAGACTGGGTTCTGTAGTCTTGGTCGGAATCTAGCCTACCTCAAAATGTAATGGCAACCTACTGCGGGAAAGTTTTCTGTTCCAACCAGTTATGTCTCTTTCGAGACATGATCGATGCACGGTAGTTAACTGACTCAGTTGTAATTGATCGAACAAGACAAGCTTGATGACCGTTATGTTTTTTCTATGTGTGTAAACTATAATGTCTATGGCTCCAAATACATTGTGAAAAGGGAAAATGCAATCAGTTTTCTATTTGGATATAATTTTATTTCGTTTCTTCCTGTCTTGTGAAGAAAAGAGAATTCTGAAAATATATTTTATTGCAATATACTTATTTGTCGAACTTCAATGCTATTACTATTTGCAAAATAAAATACGACTCTTTTCATATACGAGAGAGGAAAAAAAACGAATACAATAAATTGGAAATTAGATTCTTTTGAAAAATTCTCAAATTTTCCGAGTTGCCAACCCCATCCCAAATTACCCATTTGCTTTTCTCAATAGACGGACTAAAATTTGTGTTTTTCTTTTTAATATTTTGGTCATGTTTTTTTTTTTTATAGTTGTATTTTATTTTTTGTTCTTGCTTTTCCCTTTGTAGCCTTAAGTAATTTCAATTCGGTAAATTTTCGGAAGTCTACTGGCACCAGAACATAAATTCCATTAGATGGTTCTTTGCATATTTCACTACCCAGCATTTGAATCGGGCTTTAAATTTCAATCGGTTTACATGCATAAACACAGAATCGTAAACATACATACACATAGTAAGATACATTTGTGATATATTCTGTGGTCGATTGGCAAGACATACCAGGTCTAATGGTGGCATCTTTCCACCCGGTGTATGGGAGTGTGCAGGTTCAAATTCTGCCGAAATATTTTCCAAACAATACTTCTCGAATATTTAAGCCGGTGGATATTATAAATGCACTGCTTAATTATAGAAAAACGTGTTATTCACTCAAATACGAGTGTCCATGTTCGAATTAATATAAGCATTCCAGAAGTTGAGTAAAGTATTAAGAAACAGAACAATTTCGCTAGAAACAAAGAAGAGAATACTAGATTGCTTTGTAATGTCAGTTCTTCAATATGCCAGTGAATGCTGGACAATCTCATCGAAGATGAAGTAAAAACTTGAAGAAACTCAAATGTGGTTCTACAGAAGGATGCTGCGATTATCATGAATAGAGCATGTGAGAAATGACGAAGCTTCGGAAAGGATGGAAACGAAAAGGAAGTTAATACAGAGTATCAAGAAGAGACAGCTAAAGTTCCTGGGACATGCCATGAGGAAAGAGGGCTTGGAGAACTTGATACTGTCAGGCCAGATAGAGGGAAAAAGAGACAGGGGAAAGCAGCGGATAAATTATTTGAAGGACCTCATCAGGTGGATGACGGAACGAGGCTTAGATGGTGCAACAGGAGAAAGCGTGCTAAGAATCACCAGGGATAGGAATATGTGGAATGCCATGATCGCCTACGTCCTGAAAGGACAGAGCACATGTAAGAAAAAGATTATTGTGGAGCAAGCCATCTTTTATGCAAGTTTCGTTAAAGACGACTTACAAGGTAGTGTGATTAAGCTTTTTAGTCGTTTTGTTTATCCGTTGCTTTCCCCTGTCTCTTTTTCCCTCTGTCTGGCCTGTTAGTATCAGGTTCTCCAAGCCCTCCTTCCTCATTGCATGTCCCAGGAACTTCAGCTGTCTCTTCCTAATGTTCAGTATTAATTTGCTTATTGTTTCCATCATTTCTAAGAACTCATCATTCTCACATGCTCGATCCATGATATTCGCAGAATCCTTCTGTAGAACAACATTTTAGTTCAAGTTTTTCCTTCATCTTTGATGATATTGTCTAGCATTCACTGTCCTATTGAAAGACTGACAACACATAGCAATCCAGTACTCTCTTCTTTGTTTCTAGCGAAATTGTCCCGTTTCTTAATACTTTGCTCAAGGTGTTCTTTTGGTAACTTAGAATAGTAGGTAAGAAAAAAAATTCTTCATTTCACTGTTCTTCATACTTTGTTTTTAATATTCTTTTTTTCAGAATAATTTAATTTTTTTTTTGTTTTCAAGCTTCTAAATATACTAATGTTGAATTCAAAATTGATTTTTGTCGTGTAAAATATTTAATAACTTTATAATTCGACCCTCTGTCCCCTCTTTCTTCCTTTAGACCATGTGCTATCGCAAATATGCATTGGCCGGAATTATCCAAATGAAACAGAAGGTCTCTTTGAGAAAGGGCGAAATTTCAAAGAAAATACCTCCTGTTTACTGGATATGTGATGCTAAGTTTTTGCAAACATTTGTGGTGTCCTTTTGGTAGATTAGAGTAGTAGGTAAGAAAAAAAAATTCTTCGTTTCACTGTTTTTCATGCTTTCTTTTTAATATTCTATTTTCAGAATAATTTAATTTTTTTTCTTTTTGTTGTTCTCAAGTTTATAAATATATGAATGTTTAATTTAAAATTGATCTTTGTAATGTGAAATATTTAATAGCGTTATAAGTCGTCTGTCTCCACGCGTTTAGACCACATGCATTGGCCGGAATAATATAAATGAAACAAAAAGTCTCTTTGAGAAAGGACGACCAACATTGAGAATTCATAAAAAAAAAACTACGTCATTTTATATCTATGCCGTCTTGGATATCGCCCCAAGTGTTTGATAGATCATAACACACTCGCTAGGAAAGAAATTTTCACTGTGAGACCATAATATATACATACATCTACAGCAGAAAGTTTTGTAACGACCTTTTCCTAAACCTGCAGCAACTTTTTTTTGTTGAAGTTATTTTAATTATTATTTTAATATACGAATCTCAAGCGAGAATTTTGTAAAGATTATAATAGAATAAGTCACATTAAAACTTTTGTTAGCAAAACAAATTATATCAGAATAGATCCCATAAATTTAAATTTTTTGTTTTTTACGTTTTTTTTTTTTTTTTTTTTTACTTTTATTTAAATTCTC
The DNA here is from genome assembly GCA_037127315.1 of Ascarosepion bandense. Lineage (NCBI taxonomy): Eukaryota > Metazoa > Mollusca > Cephalopoda > Sepiida > Sepiidae > Ascarosepion > Ascarosepion bandense. The sequence goes on from JBBBDQ010001563.1 coordinate 1,519,736, forward strand.
TCCCTTCAGGATGTACGCGATCTTACCTATCTACAGATTCTTTTCCTTTTTTTTTTTTAATCATCTCACCCCAAGCAAGGCATTCCACTGACACTATTACGCAGGGGGTTACATTGGGGAAAGTGATGAGAAAGAGTGGTTAGTTATAGAGGAGGGTGATAGACGGATGAGGATACTGAGGATGGGGGTGGTGTAGATGGGAAGAGAGTTTGAGAGAATGGATGCGAGTTAGTGTGATAAAAGTTGTCTATTGACCTTAAAATTAAATTCCTGGAGATTTTAGCTGTCGTGGAAGCAAGGATATGGAAGGGAATTTCACAAGCGGGAAGTGCGAGAAAAGAAGCAGTTAGAGTAGAAATTTTGTATCTCTAATTTGTTCAATGATTTAACTCCAATAATTACAATTAAATAGATTAAGTAATTTGAACAGTTAATTCAAGAGAAAAGATTCATTTAATAATGATGTTTATTTAAATGAAATGTATGTAATATTTTTACAAGCTAATGTTTAATAAGTGACTCAGAAGAAAATTAAGCTCGCGCTCATCGGAACGTTACTAGTGCAAAAATAAAAGTGAAATTAGGTTGGGATTTGAACTCGACTTGCTGATTCCAATTAACAGTTATGCTACAAACAAATTGCGTGCTGTTTCTTTATGACATTTCACTTTACAATGTAGGTGATCATGGCTGTCCACAAATTCCGTTTGTTTATTAATTGTGGACTACCAAGACTTCCTAAAAAAAGATACTGAAGTGGTTATGTATTAATGATCTTCAACACATTTTTCAATGGATAGTCTTTCTCTATTCAGGACATCGTTAATAAAGGCTATGGAATGTTATGGCTATTACTGCTGGGTTGGTTCTTTCGCCTAAACATCCAAAACTTGTTGAATGGCTTTCTCCGCTGAAATAAACAGGCAAAAAAAAGAAAAGATTCAGAGACACTAGAGGGACAGTTTGGACACTGAATTTATTTTTGGTTCCAACTATCTCTTGTTGGGAAAATTCCTTCCCGAACAGTTTGGCACATCTTTACCATCCAAAGTCCAACAGAGAAAGAGATAGAGTTTATTTTTAGCACCAGGAGGCGTCTCTTTTTTGCGCATGCGTCAATTGCCTTTCCTGTCAGAGGACTCCTGGGAGATTTTTATGTTTATTTTATTTCGTGCTTTTATTTTATTTTGTATTTTGTATTTTATTTTATTTTGTATTTTTATTTTATTTTCGTATTTTTATTTAATTCCTACAAGGCTCTCCACTGATTTATTTTTTCTGTTTATTATTTGCGAATTGCCATGACTTTATGGCGTTGATAGCTGCTGGATTTGCTATGCACACACTTTTCAATTCATAATCTTTCTCTTTCAGGATATTGGAAATCACGGCTCTCCACAGATTCCCTTTTTTTGTTGTTATTTTGAATTCCCATGACTTGGGGAAAATCGTGGAGTTTTTTTAGTCCATTGCCTTTTCCACTCTTTCATAGTTTTTCAATATTCAGGACATAGGAAATCATGGCTCTCAACAGATTAATTTTCCTTATTATCTTTGAATATGCATGATTTTCGGGGAAGATAGTGGAGTAGTTTTTAATTGCCTTCTCTACTTTCAGGATTCTTGCTTCCCAGTCAAATTTGAACTTCCAAATTGTAAATGTAGTGTCAGTTGCTATGTTTTTAATTCTAGTTCTTTCATTGTTCTCTTTCCTTAAAGTTATTTTCTCCTTCTTCCTGTCCGTAGAATTCTCTTCCGTTTATTTGCTTCCCCGACAGCTAAAATCTCCAAGAATTTAAATGCAAACTCAATAGTCCTCTCCTACCTCACTGACTTGCATCCTCTCTCTCATGCACCGTTCTTCGTCCACTCCACTCTCATCAGTAATATCATCCTTCTCTTAGCCACTTCCTGACACCCATTATAACTTGTCATTCTTTCTCATAACTTTTCTCCTATTTACCCCCCTGCGCACCAGTGGCAGTAAACTGCCTTGATTGAGGCGATATGATTATAAAAAAGACATATATATAAAAAGAATATATTCCCTAACATTCAGAAAGGCCTGGTACTCTAGCGTCTTTGTTGCATTCCTTTGGGTGAAATTATTTTTTAAAAATCTCTAAGAAGGACATGAAATTGCGGAGAGCCATGAACGCACATGCCCTGAAAGGACAAGGCACATAGAAAAGAAGATCGATTGTTGTTGTTTTGATATTCACTCATCCTCGGTATCCTTACCCGTCTATCACCCTCCTTCTGATATTTCCTATATCTAACCACTTTTTCTCATCACTTTCTCCTATGTAACCCCCTAACCACTTTTTCTCATCACTTTCTCCTATGTAATCCCCTAACCACTCATTCACATCACTTTCCCCGATGTAACCCCTTAACCATTCTTTCAGATCACTTTCCCCTATGTAACCCCCTAACCACTCTTTCTCATCACTTCCCCTATGTAACCCCCTAACCATTCTTTCAGATCACTTTCCCCTATGTAACCCCCTAACCATTCTTTCTCTTCACTTTCCCCTATGTAACCCCCTAACCACTCTTTCTCATCACTTTCCCTTTTGTAACCCCCTAACCACTCTTTCAGATGACTTTTCCCTATGTAACCCCCTAACCACTCTTTCTCATCACTTTCCCCTATGTAACCCCCTAACCACTCTTTCTCATCACTTTCCCCTATGTAATCCCCTAACCACTCTTTCTCATCACTTTCCCGTATGTAACCCCCTGCACAACAGTGGCAGTGAAATGCCTTGCTTGTGGTGAAATAAGAATATATTCTCTAACATTCAGAAAGACCTTTTACTCTAGGGTCTTTGTTGTCTTCCTTTGGGTGAAATTATTTTAAAAAATGTCTACAAAGGAGATGAAATTGCGGAGAGCCATGATCGCACATGCCCCGAAGGGACAAGGCACATAGAAAAGAAGATCGATTGTTGTTGTTTTGATATTCACACGAGTAACAACTCGTTTCTCCGCAGCCTAAGCTTTACTGATGGAATACCAGATACAGAATCGCTAGTTCCCTCAAAGGTTATCATGACGTTATTTAAAGAAAGAATCAATTAATCATCTTGTGACCATCTCTCCTGCATCTATTAAATAATGAGGAGCCTTCAAAAAAGGAAAACCGTGGCTGATGGGGAAATATCACGCTGTCGTAGTGGAGATTCAGAAAATGTTAACGCAAAGAGGAAATTTGGAATATTGATTGATGAAATTCATTAGAAAGAACGGCGGTTGTACAATAAGTGACAAACGGTTCTGAAGAGAAAACTTAACATAAAATCAATGACTATTATTGAAAGATTAAACTTCAACATTGACGTGACGTGTGAGACGTGTGTGGTTGGTGTACTAAGCTAAATATTACTTGATGAAAAGTCCGCAAATCTTTGACACCCAACAAAGATTAAAATCGTTATTAACTGTAGTATTTGGAGAGGGGGCAGTCAAGTTCAAGGTTTATCGGTGCAGAAACGGAATATTTGAGTTCGAGTTAAATTCTATTTTGTCACATTGAATAAATTTCTGTTGAATAAGAGAACCAGTCAATCAGAGTAATAGAAATATATATATATATATATATATATATATATATATATATATATATATCTGAGATGAGGTAGTATTTCAAGTATCTACATTGTTCGACCTATTGTCGTCATCTTTGTTGCCATTTGTACGATGTTTCGGCCGTTGTACGCCCCGAACTTCTTCAGTTGCTAGTAAATTTGAACTGAACCTTTTATTACAATCACTATGGTATATCTTTCTCATCCCTTGCGTAGTAGTGCCTCTTTTTGGTAGTCATGAGTTATCTCTCTCTAACCCTGTGAGTTACTTGTTCACCACTGCTGTAGCCAGATATTGAACTCACAACTCTTTGGATCACGTCACAGGGCTAAACAAAGTCTATATCCACTGGTCTATGTGTCCTTGTCATATATTTTTACTTATTAAACTAGGCGTTGGTACTTAATATTTAGTATAATAGCCTTTGTCTTTGATAACAGACTTCATTCTATCAGGCATTGACATTGCAAGCTTTTTCAATGTATCTAATGGTTTCTCCTGCTAAGCAGCTTGTATTTGTTCCCAAAGTGTCACTTGCGAAGTAAAATTGGATTTATCAATTTTTTTTTATCCAAAGTATCCCATAGATGTTTAAGAGGATTGAGATCAGGGCTTTGTAGGGGTCAATTCAAATTCCGAAGTCTTCCTTCCTCTTTCTTTTTAGTTAAATAATTCTTACAAAGGTTTGACTTTTCACCCTGTATTTGAATTTCAGTGAGGTTTTTAGAAAAATCACCCCTGTCCTAATACTTTTGCACACTACCAGTAGCGGTCGTCAGACAAACTGACGACAGCAAAAGCGTAAAACCCAGGTTCACAAACTCACACCTACCTAACTGAATATATATATATATACAGAGAGAAAGAGAGAGAGAGAGAGAGAGAGAGAGAGCAATATCGGTTGTCAAATATAATTGTTCTGAAAGTCTGTTCTAAAAACAAATTGTTCGAGGCTGAATAATTTTCTCCTATACAATTGATCGTAAATGAGACTATTTCGTTTGCTACCAACAAAGGAATGCTTGTTTACATGCTTACATTATATATTAGGTTGTCCTAAAAGTTCGTAAACACTCGCGAAAGGGTCCAGCACAAATGGGACAAGCGATGGGTTCAAAAAGGGCAAGAGACACCGTCGGTTCCAAAACAAGATTGATTCAGCAAAAAAGGCATGTTGTGCGTTTGGTGGAACTTTGAAGGAATCGTGCATTTTGAGTTGGTTCCGAAAGTTCATGCCATCAGTGCCGAACTTTACTGTCAGCAACTTCAGCGGGTCTACGAAACGTTAAAACAAAAGTACCCGGCTCTGATCAACCGAAAGCGAGCTCTGATGCAGCAGAACAATGCCAAGCCACTCACTGCCAGGAAGACTAAATACAAGTTTGAAGGGCTGGACGGCGTTGAGTGTCTTCCACATCTTGCCTACAGTCCTGACTGTGCTCCATCAGATTACGGCCTTTTCCGCTCAATGCAACATTTTCTGAAGAGCCGCCGATTCGACTCGTTTGATGAAGTCGAGGAAGTATGTAAAGAATTCTTTGATTCGAAGCCGGCTGAATGGTACTTTGACCAGATACTAAAGCTTGCAGCTCGATGGCAGAAAGTCTTGGAAAATGAGGGTCTTTATTTTGAGCAATAATTTTTGTTGTTTTTGCTAGTAAAATTTCATTTTTTGCAAGTGTTTACGAACTTTTGGGACAACCTAATATTATAATATAGAAACGCTTATTCAAACAATAAATAACACACAAGTACAAATGAAATGAAAGATATAATAAAAATACATTTAATATAACCACACTGTATGATGTACTTATATTTTTGGTAGCGATATGATGACATAAGTGGGTGGACTTGAGGGAGGGTAGAGAAGTCGTTATTTCTTAGATTGGGGGTCCTCTCTCATAAAATCTTCTGTTAGTTGTCTCCCAGGAGTTTCTTCTCTTCTCTGTCTCTTTGGCTCAAGTTTGTCTGGGGTTACGTTTTTTTTTCTTTCAGTTAAAACCTGTCTAATGTTAGTTGTTTTTGCCTGCGTTCTAAACTTTTTCAAAGTGAGACATGGCATTGTCATCGAAAATGTTTACTGCTCTATTTGCTACCACTGTATCATGGTGATATTATTCCACAAAACATTGCATATCACCCTATTTAGCTCAAAACTCTTTGATTAAAGAACTTGTGACACCCTCTTTTCCTTACTCCTCTTCAGAAGAGATTTCCTTAGCCAAAGACTTTTGCGGTTTATTTAGAAGGTCTACGTTCTTTTCAGTGGTAAGCTCAGGACAGTCGTCCTATACCAACTCTTCAATGTCGACATCCAAGCGGATAATTTTTCCAATAGAGACATTTTCAACAATAATATCCATAATAACATTCTGCAACATCAGCTGATTTTATCACTTCTTTATTTTTAGAGATCCAAAAGCGTATTGGTGAAGGACGCGTTCCAGAAGCTGAGTAAAGTATTAAGAGACAGGAAAATTTCGCTAGAAACATAGAAAAGAGTACTGGATTGCTATGTGATCTCAGTTCTTCAATATGGCAGTGAATGTTAGACAATATCATCAAAGATGAAGGAAAACCTGAAGCAGCTGAAATGTGATTCTACAGAAGGATGCTGCGGATATCATGGATCGTGCATATGAGCAATTATGTGGTTTTGGAAAGGATGGAAACAAAAAGAAAATTAATACTGAACATCAGGAAGAGACAGCTAAAGTTTTTGGAACATACAATGAGGAAAGAGAGCTTGGAGAACCTGATACTAACAGGCCAGATAAAGGGAAAAAGAGACAGGGGAAAGCAACGGATAACATATTTGAAGGACCTAATCAGTTGGATGATGGAACGAGGGTTGCATGGTGTAAGAAGAGAAGGCTTGCTAAGAGCCAGCAGGGATAGAGAGTGGTGGAGGGCCAATATCGCCTACGTCCTAAAGGGACAGGGCACATAGAAGAAGAAGAAGTAAAATATTGTTGGTCCGGTTGCTTTTTTAGCTTAATCTGTACTGCAGATTATCCGATTTAAACCACCGCAGCGTTCCCCATGAGAAGCCGTCATTTATTTTCAACAAATAGCAGTTCCTTATTTCCCTCGATATGACCAGCATAGCCTGGCAGCAATGCTACAAGAAATGAGCATCAGGAAAAGACATCTAAAGTTTCTGGAATATGCAATGGGGAAGGAAGACTTGGAGAACCTGATACGAACGGGCCAGATAGAGGGAAAAGAGACAGGGAAAACTAAGACTTAAGCAAGGTGCATGGCATGACACGAATTGCGTGGTGTAACAGGAGAAAGCGTGCTAAGAGCCACCATGGATAGAGAAACGTGGAAAGCCATGATAGCTTACGGCTTGAAGGGACAGGACACATAGAAGAAGAAGATATATGCCAACGGTTTATCAGAAATTTTAATATGTAAATAAAGTGGGGCACCAAATCTATATTATAATAAATATATAAACTGATCCCTCATTTTGTGACCATGTTAGTTTCTGTACATTTATATTTTAGATTTATGGGCTTCAGCTAGAGGATGGAAGGGCGGGATTTGGGTGTTGTAACAGGAGAAAACGTGCCAAGAGCCATCAGGGATAGAGAGACATGGAAAGCTATGATCGCCTACGTCCTGAAAGGACAAGACACGTAGAAGAAGAAGAAGAAGAAGAAGAAGAAGAAGAAGATATTGTCGATTTAAGCATAAAATACTGTACAAACGCAATTTTCGTGTTTTGTGCTGATTTTCTGCTTCTCTTCAATTGTTTTTCTCTCCAATTTTATTTATCTCGTTTCCAGTATCACTGTTAATTTTATTTAGAATCACGACTAAAGGCTTATGAAGAGAAAAAGAAGCAAAGTACAATAAAATTAAAAAAGAAAGGCAAAACACACGAACGTATATAACACAGTGTTTAACTCAGGAATTTTTCCGTTGTGGTTAAGTGGGTTCGGCTCAGTTCAGCAATGCTCAGAAACGAGGATTTTCGATAACCGAGGCATTTTCATCCCGAATTTACTGTTCGAAAACCGCTTTTTTCCATATGTAAGACGTTTGAGAACCAATGTAACTCTCTCTCTCACTTTCTCTCTCTCTCTCTCTCTCTCTCTCTCTATATATATATATATATATATATATATATATATATATATTCCATTTGTAAAGGAGTTATTACGGAATCTACGTTTCTATCATGTGTCGTGTCATCAATTATGGCAAATCGCCTGAAGTCCACAATCATGGTAGAAACCTAGGTCGCATAATAACTCGCTTACAAATGGAAAATTTTCAAAGGTTCTACAATATAATTGTATTGAACACTTTTTCATGCAAATGTGCACTGGTCTAATTTGACTTTGACCAAAAACTAAGTAATCAATAAATCAATCAATCAATATATATATATATATATATATATATATATATATATATATATATATATAAAGTGTGTTTGTGAAAAGAGAGAATTTCACTAAAATATTGAAAAAGAGCACCATGACGCAATACACTCTGTCAGAAATTTGGAAGCGGTTTACTATTTTGCATGAAATTTGTGCTTGAACTCCATTGCAAATATTTCAGTATGTTTATGTGTCAATCTGAGGAAATTGCAGAGGATTCGGAAAGACTTGGATGATATTTCCAGTCAAATTCATGGCTTTTGGAGTGATCACTAGTGATGGCGATATTATGCCTTCATTTATCATCTCACACGGCCTTAGATTCAACAACGAGGCTCAGATATAGTGTTTGAGTAGATAGTGCTCTCAAGGGTCAAGAATGTGTCTGTGGAAAAACCTTATGTTTAGCAAGAGGAGTCTGTACAATGCCATTCTGGTAAGTATACCCATTAATGGCAGTCATCACATCACCCCTTATATCTGGCCACCTAACTACCCAGACTGCAAAACCCATTTTATTATTATATGTGGGGCACACATGAATAAAAGTTCAACAATACTCAATGTAAAAAGAACGATGAATTAAAAGCAAGGATTTTGGCAGCACTCACGAAATGATACGATGAAAAATAATACAAATAATACAAATAATTCGAAAAGAATTGCCGGAGATTCCGAAGTTGTTTGGTGATCAAGGTTAAAGACCTTGCAATTTTACTGAGTGAATCGACTGTTAAGTATTTCAAGATATTTTGTGCAAATTTAGTAAATATAACTGTTAGAATAAGATAACAGTGTTATTTTCGTTTTTGCATCATTGAGACGAAAATTTTTCCATCGCAAGTATATATATATATATATAGCGTAATATTTTTTATTATCGGTACTTGTAACAAAACATTTTTATGTTTTTATTATTATTTTTGTAATGTTTTTATTATAAATAGCAATAATAAAAATATTCTCTATAAATATTGGCCTACTACGGATCGAGAACTTTTGGAAAGTAAATACTCCGAAATGTGGATTGTTATTCTATTTGTTATTATTCTTACTAGAAAAAAAAAAAAAAAAAAAAAAAAAAATATATATATATATATATATATATATATATATAGGGGAAATTACCTGATGAGACCTGAGTAGTCGAAGCCTGGGTAGCAAGTAAGTGGTGAGTGTTCCGTTTTTTAACATATTGTTAGCTCTTCATATTCTGTTCATTTGCGGTTGCTGTACATTCAGCACTTTTCAAACTACCTTATGCTGGTCCAACTAATCACTATTTGGCTAGTGTATATATATATATATATACACACACAGACATATATATATATATATATATATATATATATATATATATATATATCTTATAAAATCACCGACTGACATCAATTCGCTCGGGTTTCAATCCTGGCTAAAAGTAATAGGATGTCTAACCGTACTGATGAGTTTGGATACAGCGAAACAGATCTGTCTGCAGATGACTATATATGTATGATAGAATAATATTATATATATATATATATATATATATATATATATATATATATATAAGGCAAGTTGTTAGTGTGTGTGTCTGCCCATCTGTCTTTCTGTCTGTATGTCCGATATACAAATCCACAATTTTTATCCGATTCTCACCGAACTTCACAGAAATATTCTTTAAGCTTCTGGTCAGACTATTGGCTACTTATTCATTTCGATTTCGACCGACATCGGAAACTGATATCCCGATATCCTATCAGGTCTGATCAAGATCACTATTTCAGCCCTTTTATCGTGGTTATTGCTGCAGAATTTACTCTAACTTGGTAAAGTTATAATTTTTAGTCTCAAATATTAGTACATCTTCTCTGACGACTCATTTTCCATGATATCGGAAATCGATACTCCCTATACTTTATCGAATCTGATAAAAAACCGATATACAGCCATTAATATGGCTCATTTTCTCCAATTTTACTCCCGATGGGTACGATAAGTTTCCATGCACTTACTTAGATTAGTTCATCCTTGGATGACTTATTTCACTTCGATATTGGAAATCAATACCCTGATATTATATCGTGTCTTATCAAAATCAAGTTTGCAGCCCTTTTATTTTGGTTTTTGCTTCAGGTTTTGCTCTAAGTAAGTATGATTGTAGTTCTTAGTCTCATACCATTCACTCAGAAGACTTATTTAGCCATCAAATTCAGTTTACGATGAAAAACACTTATTTGATATCGATACCAGGAAATCAAAATTTGATTTACATCCATTCATTTTTTTTACAATCTACTGTTTCGCTTTAACTGGAATCAACTATTGCTTTTTAGTCTTTCGTGCCAACGTCCAAAGAGTCTGAGTTCCAGGACCATGGATTAGTTTTAAAGCATTCATTACACCCGACGGTCATGAATTAGTTTTAAAGCATTCATTACACCCGAGCAACGCCGGGCTATACTGCTATATATATATATATATATATATATATATATATATATATATATATGATATTTTTAATTTATAAGATTGAAAGGAATAATTAAAGTCCTAATTCATTTTATTTATTTCTTTTTCCTTCGTGTTTATTTCTTTTAAATTAAAACTGTTTTCCATTTCGAAAATTAATTTTGCTTTTTATCAGAAAACATTACTCGTTTATGAACAACTCGAAATTGCACGTAGGTAATTGCTTATATAAATATAAATTGGATTTCTATCATTTCTCTACACATTTACATGTGTCGGTGTTCTCGTCATGTATGGGCTGGCAGGCATGCGTATATGCGAGTAAATTTCCACTTGAAGTCTAATTAGTCTAACGTTTATCAATAATCATTCAGGCTAATTTATTTCGTTTTTGTGCAAGTGTAAATTATGTATGTTCTCTATGGTTTTCTTTGTTGTTATTTAAACAATAGATGTGATCTAATTGGCCAATTAGTGCTTGTTCTTTGGAGTGTGGATTGGGCAGCGGACGAAGGTCATTAGTCTGTCAGAAGATTGTAAAAATCTATCAGGTTCCACTTAGTAGCAAACTTTGGTCAGCGGCTTTCTGGAAAAAAATCAGATTACAATGAAGAGCAATGTGGCTGGTAGAAGTGAGTCGTAATATATGCCGGGATTAATAAAAGAATATTATTAAGAATACATTTACTCACCGTATCCAAAAAATAGTAATAGCAACACTAAATCGTGTTGTTGCAACATTTCCGCAAATTAGGTAACAGCGTGTATGTAAAATAAAAGCGAATTATTTTAGGATCAGGTTTAAGAAGCAAAAATAAATTTTCTAAAATCTTCTAAGGAATAATCAACTTATAGGATACACATCCTATATCATCTAACAATTAACTCAAACGAAGAAAGTAAAATTTCACACCCACAAAAGCGCATCAAAACGACTGAAACCCCAGATCAAGGCAAATTTCACAAGTCAGTGTAAAAAGTAAGATTCTGGATTCTGAGTGGATGGGAAATAGCTAATTGATCTATACTCCTGTCAAATTTTCTTAACACCTAAAAAAAGGGGTATGTCGTTTGATCAAACCGCGTGACTAAAATTCACTAATTAACCATGTCCTTTGACCGGTCAAATCTGTCCGAGATAGAAGCGGTAATCTAACGGACAATGTAAGGAAGAAATTTTAAGAGGCAGGCCCGGTCATGTCTCGATGACATACATTCATTCTTTCTTCCAATTTTCCTTTCATTGTCTTCACCCACATGCAGTCAAAGAAAACAACAACCACGAGATACTTTAACTGACTCCGATAAGTACAATCCCCTTTATTGCCTGACTTTCTTTTTCACTTTTTCTCATGGCGTAAGAAGTAAAAGAATATAGACATTATTAGTGACATTTTCAACCTTTCAACATATACACATTCTGCTACTATCAAATATAAGCTCTGAAGTTCTGTGGAACATGTAACTACTTACATTTCTATTTAAACAATTAACTACATACATGTTCTCTTTGAATATTTTCTTCTTTGTTATGTCGTGAATAAGAATAAATAACTCAACAACAGGAATAGGTTAATTGTTGTATTCCGTGAAAATAGTATTTACGAAGGTTATTAGTATCCAATACAAGAACAAAGGTTAATCGTTTCAACCGTCGTAAGACGTAGTATGAGCAATGGGTACTTCCGGGTCGTCACCGGAAGTCTACGACTGACTTGTCGATCGGCTGCTCGGCACACTCTCCTACGTAGATGCCACCATTACTTTACATAGGAATGGAATAGTCCATTATAGCCGAATAGGCGCGGGCGTCCCAACATTCTTACACATTTATCACATTTATGTTATTCTGTTCCGGAAATCCGATGTCACTTATTTTACGAATTCGTTATTTCTATTTAGTTTATAAAATTTTTACTTTAACATACAAGACGAACTATTTTATTCTTCCAACCATTATTTCAAACATCTGATATTTTAAATTTTGGGGACTTTGGTTGTGTTTGGCACAAGGGCCAATTTGACAAGCATAGCCGTAGCCCCTACCAGCTACACAGGTTATTCGAAATGCATTTTGTATTTATATGCTGTATCTTTTTAAGACGTAGGCGATCATGGCCCTCTCCCTGCCTCTATATCTTGTAGCATTTATCAATTTGTCTTAGTATTTGTTTACAATTCATCAAGTATGTGATGCGTTCCTCTCCCTTGTCTATCTTTCTAACCGAGGTCGACTCCATTCTTAAAATAGCATATCGCGACTGAAACTGAACGGCAAGAAAGTGCAATTGACGCCAAAACAAGACGGAAGCGATCACATGTAAGGCAAAGGGTAATAGGGTGTCTCTTATAGTAATAATATGCGGAAAATACCGTGAGTGTATGTATGTGTATGGAGGAAACATCAACCATAGTTGTCATTTTGTGATTTATATTGTGGTGATACCGACCGAGCAAAAGCTAGGGACCGGATGTTTGCTCTATACCGACTAAAAAGCAAATTAACAAAAATCTTCGTGCGTATCCGAGTTCGCGAAGATGTTCCGGTTAAAAAATAAAAATTAATCAAATATCAAATTTCCATTTCGCCAGCCTACGCGAATTTTATTTGCCACCCAATGGGTAGCCCAGAAACAAATACCAATATGAAAATCTCAAACGAGCTACTTTTGATCCAAAAAGCAGATATAAAAAGCGGAAACACAAAGCATCGTCAGAGAGACTGATGCAGAGACCAAGGAGAAGAATGTGATTGATATCATCTTGACTTAAGTCGAGCGGCTACTACGTTCGCCTCCCTTCACCTATCATCACTTCTTCCCTGTCTCCAAAGTACTTACTGACCTCAAGGAACGACTACTTCAAAGACTGTTTCCTTACAAACCAACTTACTGACTTACGGACCTTAGAAGTGGCAACTTCAAAATGACCATTCCTTACCTACAAGACGCCTCTACATTCCTAAGCCTTTTATCTCTTTCAGCTCATTATTTGCCATGAACATTCTAACCTGCGTTGGACCTTTATTTCAGGTATTGATTTAATTGTAAAACATCAATTGATATGTGTATATATAAATGTTATTTTATACTCAAATTGCTTTTCTTGATTCTATAATCATTTTATGACTTATAGAGGGCTATCTACCACAAGGCCAACTTCCGTTAACCTGCAACGGTATACAATTACCCTTCACTAGAACGGAATCCTACTACTACTAGAAAAAGAATAGATAAGCAACCCACTATAATATATTTTTGAAAATCTTTTGAAATGCTTATTTCTCATTTATAATTTTTCTTTTTCTTTCTAGGTAAGTAATGAATTTATCCAATCAAAATATGGATATCATGTGAGTACGCTGCTTACTTTTACATATCTAAATGGAAAAAAAATGGGAAGAAATCCTGTACGGTGCTTGCTTTTTCTTTCCAATCCTCTTCAGAATCTGTTTTTTCTTTTTCTTTTTTCAAACTTTCACCCGATACAACATCTAAGATTTACTCTGATCAAATGTTTATTGAATCAGGTTTTTGAATGGAAGTCAAAGCGGGGAAAATAAAAGCGCCTATTAAGACTGTATGTAAAATAAATCACAATTTACCAATGTCTTTTAAAGGATTTGATTTTGTGGTGCAAGGAATATCGGATCTGAATAAGAAATCGAAGAGCCGACTTCGAATTCCAGTTAAATTCGTTGTATTTATTTACGCACAAATACCATTGGCAAAGTTATAAATCCATCTCTTCTCCCTCCAGCTATAGATTAAAGAGCAATGGATTAAAGAGTTGGTTCTTTAGCCTTCGTTGGCAAATCGTCTATAGCAGAAAGAAATGGCAACTTACTGCGGGAACATCTTCTGCCTAATCAGTCATGACTCGAAAAGACATGATCGTCCGAGCGTATGTCACGCATGGCACTTAAATGACTAACTTGGATAAAAGGATTGAATAGCATGACAGATTGGGTTCAACGGCCTTAGTTGTCAACCAGTCTCCCGCAGAAATAAATGGCAACCTACTACGGGAAAATCTGCTACATTGTCAGTCATGAATCCAAAGAGAAATGTTCGCCCAAGCGTGTACCACGTATGGAACTAACGAACTTTTATGATTATAAAAATCGTCCTCTCGAGACTCGCTTCTGTTTCTTACAAAGAAGCTAAATGGAACTCTCTACTTACAAATCATATATGAAGGGAATGAGGATGATTCAAATATTTGTATGTGATATGGCGTATCCTAGGTTTAAAGGTGTAAATTGGTAAGACTAAGCAAGGTAGCTAATTGTAATATTTGCTAAACCTTCCAAAGATACTCAGCTGTCTTTTCTTGATTCTGAGAATAAGTGTTGTTTCTGCTGCCATTTTCTTTAAGACTTCTTTGATGCACCGTCCATGAATTTCTTATTATCCGTCTGTAGAATCATATGTCTTCTGCAAAAACTTTTTTTAATATGGTGTAAATGGATGACAGAACAAGGATTAAGAGAGTGACAGCAGAAAACTAATTCTTCTTATCGTTACAAAGGATAGGAAAGCGTGGAGACCCATGATAGACAACGTTCCAAAGGAATATGACGCTTAGAATAAGATCTTCAAATAATTTAACGTTAATACGGAATCTCATTTCATAAAACTATAGAAATAAGGGACTAAAAGGTACTCAAACAGAAATGTGTTAACCCTCTAGGGCCATTCGTATCATATTTGATACAGTATTTCCCTATAAGGAAACATTTGGTATTTCCCTATAAGGAAACATTTGGTATTCATTGACTGAGCAGTCAGTACTGCTTTCATTTGAAATTTATAAAATATTTCTCTTAAAAAATTTTTCAGGAAAATATTTCTTTCAAGGCTTCTTTTCATTTTATTATATTATTAAGAAGTAATTAGTGGGGGATCAGTTTATTACATCATGACAATAGAAAACCGATCACCCACTTTATGCCCAGTAGAAACCTTAACCCGCTAGGGCCATTCGTATCATATTTGATACAGTATTTCCCTATAAGGAAACATTTGGTATTTCCCTATCAGGAAACATTTGGTATTCATTGACTGAGCAGTCAGTACTGCTTTCATTTGAAATTTATAAAATATTTCTCTTAAAAATTTTTTCAGGAAAATATTTCTTTCAAGGCTTGTTTTCATACTGTATCAAATATGATACGAATGGCGCTAGAGGGTTAATCTCAGTCTGTTTATCTATCTATCTGTCTATTAACCCTCTAGGGCCATTCGTATCATATTTGATACAGTATTTCCCTATAAGGAAACAGCTGGTATTTCCCTATAAGGAAACATTTGGTATTCATTGACTGAGCAGTCAGTACTGCTTTCATTTGAAATTTATAAAATATTTCTCTTAAAAAATTTTTCAGGAAAATATTTCTTTCAAGGCTTGTTTTCATACTGTATCAAATATGATACGAATGGCCCTAGAGGGTTAATCTCAGTCTGTTTATCTATCTATCCATCTATCTATTAACCCTCTATGGCCATTCGTATCATATTTGATACAGTATTTCCCTATAAGGAAACATTTGGTATTTCCCTATAAGGAAACATTTGGTATTCATTGACTGAGCAGTCAGTACTGCTTTCATTTGAAATTTATAAAATATTTCTCTTAAAAAAATTTTCAGGAAAATATTTCTTTCAAGGCTTGCTTTCATACTGTATCAAATATGATACGAATGGCCCTAGAGGGTTAATCTCAGTCTGTTTATCTATCTATCTATCTATCTATCTATCTATCTATCTATCTATCTATCTATTAACCCTCTATGGCCATTCGTATCATATTTGATACAGTATTTCCCTATAAGGAATCAGCTGGTATTTCCCTATAAGGAAACATTTGGTATTCATTGACTGAGCAGTCAGTACTGCTTTCATTTGAAATTTATAAAATATTTCTCTTAAAAAATTTTTCAGGAAAATATTTCTTTCAAGGCTTGTTTTCATACTGTATCAAATATGATACGAATGGCCCTAGAGGGTTAATCTCAGTCTGTTTATCTATCTATCTATCTATCTATTAACCCTCTATGGCCATTCGTATCATATTTGATACAGTATTTCCCTATAAGGAAACATTTGGTATTTCCCTATAAGGAAACATTTGGTATTCATTGACTGAGCAGTCAGTACTGCTTTCATTTGAAATTTATAAAATATTTCTCTTAAAAAAATTTTCAGGAAAATATTTCTTTCAAGGCTTGCTTTCATACTGTATCAAATATGATACGAATGGCCCTAGAGGGTTAATCTCAGTCTGTTTATCTATCTATCTATCTATTAACCCTCTATGGCCATTCGTATCATATTTGATACAGTATTTCCCTATAAGGAAACATTTGGTATTTCCCTATAAGGAAACATTTGGTATTCATTGACTGAGCAGTCAGTACTGCTTTCATTTGAAATTTATAAAATATTTCTCTTAAAATTTTTTTCAGGAAAATATTTCTTTCAAGGCTTGTTTTCATACTGTATCAAATATGATACGAATGGCCCTAGAGGGTTAATCTCAGTCTGTTTATCTACCTATCTATCTATTAACCCTCTAGGGCCATTCGTATCATATTTGATACAGTATTTCCCTATAAGGAAACATTTGGTATTTTCCTATCAGGAAACATTTGGTATTCATTGACTGAGCAGTCAGTACTGCTTTCATTTGAAATTTATGAAATATTTCTCTTAAAAAATTTTTCAGGAAAATATTTCTTTCAAGGTTTGTTTTCATACTGTATCAAATATGATACGAATGGCCCTAGAGGATTAATCTCAGTCTGTTTATCTATCTATCTATCTATTAACCCTCTAGGGCCATTCGTATCATATTTGATACAGTATTTCCCTATAAGGAAACAGTTGGTATTTCCCTATAAGAAAACATTTGGTATTCATTGACTGAGCACTCAGTACTGCTTTCATTTGAAATTTATAAAATATTTCTCTTAAAAAATTTTTCAGGAAAATATTTCTTTCAAGGCTTGTTTTCATACTGTATCAAATATGATACGAATGGCCCTAGAGGGTTAATAAAGAGGGACAGATTAGTGCCTCGATATTAGAAGAAGACTTTGATTAATTTTGTCCGGTATGTGAATTTTTGTACCATATTTAAATTAATACAATTTTGTTTTTGATCGTTGCTGATGAAGTAAGAATTTTCTCACTGAAATAGCTATTTAACGGAATCTAAATTTCGGATTTTATTTATAAAAATTACAGATTTGCTTCTGTAAATAGAATAATAATATAATAATAATAATAATAATAATAATAATAATAATAATAATAATAATAATAATAATAATAATAATAATAATAATAATAATAATAATAATAATAATAATAATAATAATAATAATAATAATAATAATAATAATAATAATAATAATAATAATAATAATAATAATAATAATAATAATAATAATAATAATAATAATAATAATAATAATAATAATAATAATAATAAAATAATAATAATAAAATAATAATAATAATAATAATAATAATAATAATAATAATAATAATAATAATAATAATAATAATATAATAATAATAATATAATAATAATATAATAATAATATAATAATAATAATATAATAATAATAATATTATAATAATATAATAATAATATAATAATAATAATATAATAATAATATAATAATAATAATATAATAATAATATAATAATAATAATATAATAATAATATAATAATAATAATAAAATAATAATAATATAATAATAATATAATAATAATAATATAATAATAATATAATAATAATAATATAATAATAATATAATAATAATAATATAATAATAATATAATAATAATAATAATATAATAATAATATAATAATAATATAATAATAATAATATAATAATAATAATATAATAATAATAATATTATAATAATATAATAATAATATAATTACAGATTTGGTTCTGTAAATAGATAATAATATATACATCGAGCTCTCTACCTGGATTATTTTTAATATTGATAAAATAATTAATAACAAGTTCTGGTTTTTAGATTTTACCTATATACACGTCTTTTTTAGATTTAAAATTATATATATATATAAATATTTTGTAAGTACAGAATATAATGATACAAATAAAAGAGTGTGGCTTGCTGTTACACATTATAAAAAGATATTATAAGTGAGGCAACCGGTTTCGCTCTCGTTTATCAGGCCTCCACGGGAGATTTTGATCAGAATTAAAATGAAGGAAAGTGTGTCATGAAAATAAGGGGGATAAAAAAAAAATTGTGAATGCAAAGAGCTAGAGACTAATAATATCGTGCTCCCAAACCTCACGCTGTTTGCACAGTGCAGGCTTTCGGGGCCCGATATGTAAAGCCTCCAGAACTTTGAGATGGAATGAAGAGTGAGATCCGGAAAAAACAGTGAGTCAATCTTCATTAAAATTAACTGCACACTTTTTATTCTTTATAAGGTGCTCGCAAATGGCGGAACCGTAAGTATTTGGAACGAGTCCATTTCGAGGCAAAGTGTGGTTTCTTATTTTGTTACTTTAAACCGGTTGCTTCGCTTTTTAAAATCACCTGAAGACACCACTCATGGTAGAAAACTGGGTAGCGAAATAACTCGTTTAAAAATGGAAAATATTCAAAAGTTCTACAATATAATTGTATAGAACACTTTTTAATACAAATGTATATTGGTCTAACCCTATTATGACCAAAAACTAAGTATTAAGCAATCACTCAATCAGTTTACACATATATATATATATATATATATAAAATCGTAGCTTCCCCTGTGGCAAGTTCGTATCCTGCCAAACGACACACATTTTCGTAATAACAATTTATCGTAAATAATCAAGTCAGTAGATATAAATATATATTACTGTTTAATTAAAAACAGAATATCTATTTAAATATGAGTATCGATCAAAAATAATGTTCAAACAAATCATTTCAAATTGTCGGTTGTTTATAACCAAGTTTCGTTAATCTTCGTTAATTTCCGTAACATATATATATATATATATATATATATATATATATATATATATATATATAAGTAAATAACTAACCTAAAGACTCTAGGTTAGTTATTTACTTTGTTTGCTCTACTTACGAATTGAGCGCTTTTTGTGTTAGATTACTCGTCTCGGTTTTTTTTTATTTGGGCTACGTACTTTGACTGATATTCAAGTCCTTATGTCGTTTTTTCTTATGTCATTTTTTTCCATTCACGTATGTACTAGGAAGGTTTTTCGAAACGAGTATAACAAGTTTACGTTTATATATATATATATATATATATATATATATATATTTTAATTCAGATACGCTAGCCACTTATATATATATATATATATATATAATATATATATTATATATATATATATATTTTAATTCAGATAAGCTAGCCACTATATATATATATATATATATATATATATATATAAGTGGCTAGCTTAGATATATATATATATATATATATATATATATATATATATATATATAAGTGGTTAACTCTTCTCATATATTACTCTTGTTCTCTGTGCGTGTTAAGTTTTCCAAGCCGTCGTTCCTCATTATGTTCTAAAATGATTTTAGAAGTTGTTTCTTGATTTTGCGTATAAGTATTTTACTGTTGGCATTTTTAAAGACTTCCTTGTTGCTCAGTCTATGGAATATTTATTGTCCCTCTGTAGAACCATATACCAGCTGCAATTATTCGCTTTACTCTTGTTAAATAGATCGCTATTCAATGTGTTATTAATGACATTCTAACACTCATAGTGAGTAGGATATGTTGGTGTCTACTAATCACCAGCAATGATGGCCTTGTAACAGGCTGATATATATTTAGTAGATCAATCTACAGAAGATCATGGCAGTGATATAAATCAAAGACAGCAGAAATAGAAAAAATACAGAAAAAAGAAACGACGCGTATTGTAAACTTCAAGAGATATTCGTTCTGTTCTTGTGTCACATTTCGCCTTAAGTGGGAAGGACGACTAAATATTGTAGTAGTTATAATAGTTGCAATTGTCATTGTCACTGTCAGCTCTCTACTTTCGGGCGGAGAGTATTAACCCAATCGTGGCTCGGATAGAGCTATATGGGCCGAAAGACCCACAGAAAAATGGCCTTGTGCCACATGTTGTTTTAAGTGGGAAGACCAAATAAATACTGTAGTAGTTGTAGTAGTGGCAAAGCATTTGTAGAATTGTAAAGCAGTTGCTTACTTGGTCAGTAAGTTGGTGCAGAGTTGGAGTTGTTGAGATACAGACTCACTACCCGGACATACTATTTCACTTCAAGACTATTATTATTTCTACTAATAGTATTCCTGAATTGACTAACCCGTGTGACAGTTTGTATATTTTGTTTAATATAACCTACATTTTCTATCTCCATATCTGTTTTTGTTATTTATTAGTTTGTGTGGTTTCTCACACGGAATCCACAATAATACGTGCTTTTTTGCCATTTTCTTTAAGACATCCGTGTTTCTCCGTCAATGAAATTTTTATTATCCGTCCTTAGAACCACATATCTGCTGCAATTTTTTTTTAATCTAGTTAAATAGACCGTTTATCAATGTGTGATTGATGACAATCTAACACTCATACTGTACAGGTTTTTGCAAAACACCAGTAATAGTGGCCTTGTAACAGGCTGATGTATATTTAGTATATCAATCTACAGAAGCTCATGGCAGTGATATAAATCAATGACTGGTGAAACAGGAAAAAAAATGAAATGACGTGTATTGTCAGTCAGTTAAGTGCCATACGTGATACGCGCTTTGGGTAATCATGTCTCGAAAGGGACATGACTGACTCGGCAGAAGATTATCCGGCAGTAGGTTGCAATTGCTTTCTGCAATCTGTCCTGTTATTTAACTCATAATATTATTAAAAGAGGGATGTGCGTTGTGGTACAGTGGATATCGACTCGGAACGAGAAACTGGAGAGTCGAGTTCGAATTCCAGTTGAATCCATTTTATTCACTTACGCGCAAATACCCTTGGGAAAGGTATTAATCCGTCTCTTCCTTCCAGTTACGGGTTAAATAGCAGGACAGATTGGGTTCTATTACCTTGGTCGGCAACCAGTCTACTGCAGAAAGCAATGGCAACCTACTGCGGGATAATCTTCTGTACAGTCAGTCATGTCTCTTTCGAGACATGATCGCCCAAGTGTGTATCACGTATGGCACTTTAACTGACTGACTGAATATAATATTTGGAAACATAATTAAAACTTCTGCTGGACATAAAATGGGGAGTCGATTTTCTACTGCTATGAAGTAATAAACTGATCCCCCACTAATTATACCTAATATAATAATGTAATATAATTTATCTGTTTTCCTTCAAGCTATGAGCTAAATAACAGCATAGATTGGGTTCTATAGCCTTGGCTGGCTACAAGATTACCACAGAAAGCAATGGCAGCTTTCGGCGGGATAATCATCTGTCCAGTCAGTCATGTCTCTTTTGAGACATGATCGCTCAAAGCGTGTATCACGTATGGCACTTAAATGACTGATATGCCAGAAGTATTCCATTTCGATATACTTCAAATTCTTATCCTTTCTGGTGAAATTATTTATACAGGTAACTTCTCGCCATTTGTATTTTTGATTTTGTTTACTCTTATTTTATTGACTGCACAGTACATTAGGGACAGTTTCACACAGTCTGCACGAAAAAAAAGAGCACAATGGCATCATTCACATTGCTAACAAGGCATGTCGTACAGCTTAGCATTCGGGCCGGAATCACAGAAGCCCAGACCAAGTGTCTTGAAGATGTCGTGCTGCCCTGGGTCAAGAGGGTAGCCTTTGGAAACCTGATGTCTGCCAAAAAACTCTACATTATGTATGGCTGTCAGAAGTTTTCCGCAACTACATTAGTCTTTACATGTGTGTGGGACTCAGATGAACGAGAGGCCAACAAAACTCTTAGTAACACCAAAAATTAAATGAAAGCAAGGATTATGGAAAAAATCCCTAATTTAAACAAGAAGAACGTCCATAAGAGATGCAGAAGATTTTGAAATAGTCCAGAGGCCATTGATGAAGGAAATTACGATTTTATTGACTAAATTTACTCTTTAGTGTTTCAAAGTATTTTGGTATAATTTTGGTAAATATATCTGTTAAAACGATATGTCAGTATTATTTGTATTTATGAGAAATTTAATGTCAGTGTTATTTTTTCTTTTTGGTCTCACTTAGACGACAGTTAAAATGATATGTTAGCCTTATTTCTATTTCTGCGTCATTTAGCCGACAATTCATCTATCGCACGCTGTATGTCTGTTAAAATGATATGTCAGTGTTATTTTAATTTTGGTATCATGTAGAGACGACGATTTATCTATCGCAAGCTGTTTATCTGCTAAAATGTGATTTCAGTGTTATTTTCATTTGAGCGTAATTTAGGCGACAGTTCATCATCGCACTCGTACATCTGTTAAAATGATATGTCAATGTTATTTTTATTTTGGTGTGATTTAGACGACGATTTATCCATCGCAGTCTGTTCATCTGCTAAAATGAGATTTCAGCGTTAATTTCATTTGGTCGTAATTTAGACGACAGTTCATCCATCGCACGCTGTATATCTGTTAAAATATGTTAGCCTTATTTCTGTTTCTGCGTCATTTAGACGACAAATCATCTATCGCACGCTGTATGTCTTTTAAAGTGATATGTCATTGTTATTTTTATTTTGGTGTGATTTAGACGACGATTTATCCATCGTAGGCTGTTCAGCTGTTGAAATGACATGTCAGTGTTATTCTCATTTTAGTTTCATTTAGACGACAATTCATCTATCGCAGCGCGTATAAATGAAGGGACGAAATACAAAAAATAGCCAATTTTACTTGGAGAGAAAAGCTGAAAATTCAGGAACGTTTAATTTTAATTATGAAATTGCCTCATTGATTTTTCTATCGTTTTTCTTTTGGCGTTTGATATATTAGATATTTTTTAATTATTTTTATGAAAGAAACTAAAAATAGAATTATTCGTAAAACTCGACATAAAATTCAAATCTACCCGAAAAATTAGAAGATGTCATGAGTGGGGGCTGATTGGGGTTAGAAAAAAGACTTCCATTTATATAAAGTGCTCACGCGTAAACACACACTTATGTAAAATCATCAATAATACTACAACCTCGGCACCTTCACTATTTTGCGGGAAAGACAGTACAGCGTAATGAAAAAAGCCACAAACTTAAGGAAAATAAAGTTTTATCGTCAAAATGTTAATGTTATTATTAATAAAAGACCAAAGTATTTTGAATTGTTTTTTGAAATTTTTTAATCCTTCCAAACACGTTCGAAATTTTGGTTAAAATCTTTTGTTACGTCATCGCCGTGGCTAACTTTTAACATTGACTTTTTTCCGATTGTTTTCAGTTGAAAACATATTTATTTGGAAATTCTTGTAAAAATCAAATAATTGTCCGATTTTAATTTTTTTCGAAAATATATATAATATATTAAAAACCTTTAATATATTAAAAACCTTTTATTTTAGTGTTACCAACCCCACCCCACCCACTTACTTAATTTCATGAAATTTTGCACATAATCTTCGTGTTCCCTGACAATTTATTTTTGTTAAAAGTAGGAGTCTTTGGAGATTGTAAATCACCTACTATTTTTTCTACTTAGTGCCATTTAAACGAAAATCTGCTCTGAATTGGAAAATAATAATAAAACTATGACATTACTTAATTAGAAAAGCTTCTAATTGCTTTTGTAAATAACTAATATTAAGGACATTATTGTCTGAAGAAATAAAAAAAATTGATGAATAATGAATTTTTACAAGAATTTTTTCAATTTTTTCACATTATAATTATAATTTATAATGGCTTAAAATCGTGTAAAATTCTGTATTGTGGTCTTCCCTAGAGATTATATAAAAATTATGCGTAAACGAAATTTACTAGTCCAAAATTGCAAAGATTATTAAACGTAGTTATGCAATTCTTTCTAAAATATTTTTTTTTACCTAATAGGTTTCTTATTTTCATGTATGGCTGACTAAAATTGCCATTATTATGAAAAGATTAGGTAATTTAAGAGTTTTGTTCGATCCCTTAGATTTATGAAAATTGCATTTATGGTCATGGGTAGGAGCTGTCACCGCTTTGTCATTCAACAGTTCGTCAAACGTTCGATCAGATGAACACGACCAATCGACTTACCCCTATGTAAACCCCGAACCACTTTTTCTCATCACTCTCCCCTATGTATACCCCTAACCACTCTTTTGCATCACTTTCCCCTATGCAACCCCCCTAACCACTCTTTCTCATCACTTCCCCTATGTAACCCCCTAACCATTAACCATTTCTTTTTCATCACTCTCCTCTATCACTCTCCCCTATGTAACCCCCTAACCACTCTTTCTTATCACTCTTCCCCTATGTAACTCCCTAACCACTCTTTCTCATCACTCTCCCCTATTTACCCCCCTAACCACTCTTTCTCATCACTCTCCCCTATGTAACCCCCTAACCACTCTTTCTCATCACTTTCCTCTATGTAACCCCCTAACCACTCTTTCTCATCACTTTCTCCTATGTAAACCCCTAACCACTCTTTCTCATCACTTTCTCCTATGTAAACCCCTAACCACTCTTTCTCATCACTTTCCCCTATGTAACCCCCTAACCACTCTTTCTCATCACTTTCCCCTCTGTAAGCCACTAACCACTCTTTCTCATCACTTTCCCCTATGTAACCCCCTAACCACTCTTTCTCATCACTTTCCCCTATGTAAGCCCCTAAACATTCTTTCTCATCAATTACCCCTATGTATGCCCATAACCACTCTTTCTCATCACTTTCCCCTATGTAACCCCCTAACCACTCTTTCTCATCACTTTCCCCTATGTAAGCCCCTAAACACTGTTTCTCATCAATTACCCCTATGTATGCCCATAACCACTCTTTCTCATCACTTTCCCCTATGTAACCCCCTGTGCAACAGTGGCAGTGAAATCCCTTGCTTGTGGTGAAATTATTAAAAATATATATATATTACTTTTTTATGCTACGAATAAGTAATATTTCTTTAAAATCAGATTAATTTAACTTTTAATTTTCTAATTTTACTGAAAAAAAGTGACAGAAATCTTTTGAAATCTTTTTAAAATTGATGAATTTTTGTTTCTTTACAAATTTCTTAAAATTAAGAAAATGGCCGCTTTTAAGAAAATTTTAAGAAATTGAAATTAAATGTGACTTCATATCTACAAAATTTCTATCTGAAATACAGCAGAATTTTTTTAGCTAATGGAAATAATATAATTTATCATTAAGCTTTTAATTAAATCTAAAAAGAAATCTTGAAGAATGTTTTTTCATTTTAAAACTTTCATTTTAAACTTAGGTAACGAAAATCTATGCGTAAATATTTGAGGTGTCTACAACATATGTATGATTGACGTTGGATTAACGTTGGATGAGTGTTCTGGTGCAGTGGATATCGACTCGGAACGACAAATCGGAGTGTCGATTTCGAATTCTAGTCGAATTCCTTACATTCACTTACGCACAATTACGCTTGGGAAAGGTATTAAATCGTATCTTCTTTTCTCCATTTGTTATTTATGGGTTAAATAACAGGACAAATTAGGTTTCTAGCCTTGGCTGGTAACCAGTCTACCGCAGAAAGCAATGGCTTCCTATTGCGGGATAATCTTCTGCCCAGTCAGTCATGTTTCGTTCGAGACATGATCGCCCAAAGCGTGTATCACGTATGGCACCTGACTGACTGACTGAATATAATAGCTGAAAACATAATTAAAACTTCCACTGGGCATAAAGTGGGGAATCAGTTTTCTATTTTTTTGAAGTAATAAACTGATCCCTCACTAATTATACTTTATATAATAATATAACATAATCAATCTCTTCTCCCTCCAGTTATGATTTAAATAACAGTACAGATTGTGTTCTCTAGCCTTGGCTAGCAACCTATTTACCGCAGAAAGCAATCGTAAACTACTGCAGGATAATTTTCTGTCCAGTCAATCGTGTATCATTCGAGACATGATTGCCCAAAGTGGTTATCACTTGTGGCACTTGACTGACTGAATTTTGTGGTGCAATGTATATCGACTCGGAGCCGAGTTCGATTCCCGTTAAATTCGTTGCGTACACTTACGTGCAAATACCCTTGGACAAGGGATAAATCCGTCGTTTTTCCCTCCAGCTACAGGTTGGATAGTAAGACAGATCGGGTGCTATAACTTTGATTGCAACCAGTCTACTACAGAAAGCAATGGCAACCTACTGCGGTAAAATCTTCTGCCCGGTCAATCATGTCTCATTTGAGACATGATCGCTGAACCGTGTTGTACGTATAGCACCTGACTGACTGAATGAAATAATCCAAAACCAGTGAAGTTCGATAGAAATACGCTTGAGAAAGTGACAGGATCCATCAGTTCCCTATCTATGAGTTAAATAGAAAGCTCTTCAGAGGACAAGGCTGAATGCTTTGCTACCAGATTCTCCACTAATTCGAGACTGGATTAGTCTTGAGTATCTATGCCAGACTTTCCATCTAGAACTGAGGCCCAACTGAATGAAGCCCACATTACCCCCTCTCTGGTCTCGTGCATAATCTCTAAGTTTGACCCTAATAAAGCGAGCAGAGGGGACGGAATCCCAATCGTAGTCTTGAAGAAATGTGCCCCTGAACTCTCCTCTGTCCTCTCTAAGCTCTACAACAACTGCCTGCTTCCTGCTTTCTTGCCTGTTGGAAGAACCCTCGAACCCCGATAATTACCGCCCTATCAGCCTCCTACCGATTTTTGGCAAAATGTTCGAAGCCATTACCAACGCCGAGGTGGTTCAGCTTCTCACAGCCCACAGACTCCTCCCGGACAAACAGTCTGGTTTCCGCTTCACTAGGCCTACTGATGATATGCTAACAACCATCCCTGAGTATATATACCAGGCTCTCGACATGAAGTGCGAAGCTCGAACCGTTGCCCTGGATATTTCCAAAGCGTTTGACAGGGTCTAGCATGCTGGCCTTCTATTCCTCTCTAATAGCACAATGAAGGTAGTATTAAACGGACATGCCTCTCAAAACTACCATACGAACGCGGATATCCCTCAAGACTCTATCCTAGGTCCTACGCATTTTTCTGATCTACATTTACGATCTCCTCGATGTTATAAGATCCCAAATAGGCATGTACGCCGACTACACCACTCTTTACTCTCGCCTCGATCAAAAATCTGCTGAGATTGACAAAGC
>JBBBDQ010001563.1:1552500-1575000 GCA_037127315.1 Ascarosepion bandense
TGTATTACTTTGCCATTGCTTTCTGCAGTATACTGGTTGCCGACCAAGAATATAGAGCCCAGACTGTCCTATTATTTAACCCATAACTGGCGGGAAGAGACGGATTTATACATTTCCCAAGAGTATTTGTGCGTAAGTGAATGCAAGGAACTCAACTGGAATTCGAACTCGGCAACCCGATTTGTCGTTCCGAGTCGATATCCACTGCATCACAACGCACATCCATAATAGATTATTCTTACAAAAAAAAAATTAATGTAAGAGAAAAATTAACTTAAAAATCCATTTTTTGAACGGTAATTTTAAACGAGTATCGTCAGAATATTAGCACTTTGCTAAACTTAGCCTTATGTCTTCCCCAGTTTGATGATAGCAATTTATAAAAATATCACGTCTTTCTTCTCAGTCAATACAAACTGATGATGGTTCTAGAAAAAAAAAATGAAAATAAAAAAAAATATGGGTGGTTTTCATTGCAAAGCTACTGAAAAGCTGTGCTGTGGAAACTATCTGAGTGATTTGCGCGGGTCTCTCGTGGTCACAAAGGCAAAATAAATGAAGGAAAATAAAGACGTTCAATATTCAGTTGATCAATTTTCGTGGTTTCTGACCGACGACAGATGGTGGACAGTTTCAAATTACTTTTGCAGGCCTAAAATATTCGTAAAAAATGCACACACAGGAACATACACAATTGCTCAAACAAACACGCACATATACATACATAAAGATATACTGCCTAAATATGCATATATATATATATATATATATATATATATATATATATATTCTTAACATATACTGTTAAATATAAGAGACAATGAATGTCTATTATGTTTAATCATGAGCCGTTCTAGACGTATTTTGGCTTTAATTTCAGTTGAAAATTAAGACAAAAAGTCACCAAAATTTGGATAATTTTTTATTAATTTGGTTCTAAGATTTCGGCTCACATGAGCCATCTTCAAACTGGTCACAAAGACGGTAACACAATAACATCCACCATCACCGACGATTTTATTTTGAGTTGACATAAAACTCCGCTAGGCAACGGCAATAGTTACCAAAAATAACAAACGTTGCCTAGCGGAGTTTTATGTCAACACAAAATAAAATCGTCGGTGATGGTGGATGTTATTGTGTTACCGTCTTTGTGACCGGTTTGAAGATGGCTCATGTGAGCCGAAAGCTTAGAACCAAATTTATAAAAAATTATCCAAATTTTGGAGAATTTTTGTCTTTAATTTTCAACTGAAATTAAAGCCGAAATACGCCGTTTAGAACGTCTCATAAGAGACATTCATTGTCTCTTATATTTAACAGTATATGTTTAGAAAATTATTTGCTGCCTCGATACATTAAATATATATATATATATATATATATATATATATATATATATGGTTTACTAGAGGTAAGGCATTTTGGCAAGCATGTTTTTGTCATTAAGTGCTTGATATCGAGGTAGAGATATAGCATTGATAAGATTAACGTAAAAAATTTGGCAACTGACTGAGTAGAATTATTTCTTCCTCAAATAATTTTTGTCCTGGCATTTAAGAAATCAAACTAGTGTCCTATGTTATTTCGATGTAATACGGTAGCTGAAGAGAGTGACAAGTAACGAATTCAGCAGATACACAAAGATAGAATGGGGTGTAGAACAAGAATGTGTCTTTCACCGGATCTATTGAGCTTGTACAGCGAGACTATTCTGAAGACCCTAGGAGTTATGCCAGGATTTGTCATTGGAGGCCACAATTTTAATAACATAAGGTACGCATATGATACAGTGCTGATAGCAGACACGGAAAGGAAATTTCAAGACCCCCTACAGAAGGTGGCTAAAGGGAGTGACAAGAAAGGAATAGAAATAAACTGCAAGAATCCGAATGCATCGTCATCAGCAAAAAGGGAAGCCCAAAACGCCAAATACAGGTTGGGGATAATAAAATCACGCAGGTAAAAAAATTTAAGTAACTGGGAAGTGTTCTAACAGAAGACGGAAAGTGCAACACAGAGATCTGAAGGCGTATTGGCATAGCGAAGGACGCGTTCCAGAAGCTGAGTAAAGTATTAAGAAACAGAAAATTTTCAGTAGAAACAAAGAATAGAGTACTGGGTTGCTATGTGATGTCAGATCCTCAATATGACAGAGAATGTTGGACAATATCATCGAAGATAAAGGAAAAACTTGAAGCAACTGAAATGTGATTCTACAGAAGGATGCTGCGAATATCATGGATCGAGCATGTGAGCAATGATGAGGTTTTGGAAAGGATGGAAACGAAACGGAAATTAATACTGAGCATCAGGAAGAGACATCAGAAGTTTCCTGGGACATGCAGTTAGGAAGTAGGGCTTGGAGAACCTGATAGTAACAGGCCAGATAGAGGGAAATATAGCCAGGGAAAGCAACGGATAACATATTTGATGAACATAATCAGGTGGATGACAGAACGAGGGTTGCATAGAGCAACAGAAGAAAGAGCCACCAGGGATAGGGAGACGTGGAAAGCCATGATCGCCTACGTTTTGAAAGGACAGGGCACATAAAAGAAGAAGAATATAAGAGTTGGAACGTATATCTAACCGAAAGTCTCTTTTATGTTCGTAGATCTACACTTTCAGATTTTGTGATGTTTCTCCTATATATACCTTGTTGCAGTTTAGACACTGTATTTTGTAAAACCGGCATTTGAATTATTGTTTGGTGTCTTTTTTAATCTGACGATATTGAAGATATAGGGAGATAGTGTTTATTTGATTCGGCCAAGCTCCATAAAGCTTGCAAGTTTTTTCCAGAATTATCAGATAATTATTTTTGTTAGGTTGATATCAGAAGCTTGGTTGGTTTGTGTGGAACAGTGGAAGAATAAAATATACATTTTTCATGTAAAAAATATGAATTTATTAAAAGAATTGAATAAGAATTCGTAGAAATTAATGTTCAATGAGAAAGTTGAGAGTATCAAGTGATCATAGAAATGTTCTTGTAATAGTAATTAGTTGAAAGAGTTTATGCGTATGTTCTTGTGATAGTAATTAGTTGAAAGAGTTTATGCGTACGTATGCATGTATGTATGAGCGTGTGCTTTGTATAAATGTATTTGGATGGAGAAGAAGAAGTAAAAGAAATCAGCACATGAGAAAGAAGGAGAAGGAGTACAATTTACGAAGCAACCTATGTCCGAGTCATAGTTGAAGTTTCTCCCTTTAGTTTTTAGTAGTCTCGCTGCTCTCATCTGATTCCCTTTTGATTGGTCACTAATTGTCCTTAAGTAGTTAATCTGATCATGTAACCGGCTCCAGCAAGCATTTACATTTAGATGTAAAAAAACAAAACAAAAAAACGTTTGACTGACGTCGCATATAAATTCTCTATTAGCTATCGAATTAGGATCCAGAATTTTGCTTTTCACACTGACTTTTGTGAAATTTGCCATGGTCTGGGTTTTTCCAAAATGTTTTTAGTTGTTTAAATCCACTTTTGTGGGTGTGCAATTTCACTTTGTTTGTTTTAGTTGGTTTTTTCCAAAATGCATTTAATTCTTAATTTCTCATCCACCACAGTATCACGAATAGTTTTGAAGGTGGTAGTAACAATTCTAGTGTTTGGGATAGTTAATTTGTTTGAGAGTTCACATGAAAATTTGTTGGAAGGTAGTGTGAAAATTTGTTGGAAGGTAGTTTGTTATGTAAGTGTGTGATTTTGGGGTTTGTTTTTTATGTGAATGTCATATTTTGAGGAGGAATTATTTTGAAAGACTACTAATAACATTACTACGAGCCATAAACACGTGATTAAAACATTACGTTACTGCCAGTTTTTTTTCACAAACTCATAATTCATTAATCAAAAATACTAAAAGATATTAATAAAATAAGTTAAAGCTAGTTCCTTGTATTCTTAACAATGTAGTATTGTTTTCTCTATATGAAGTTGATTCCATAATTTAGTTGTCTTCTCCCTAATTTTCCAATTTCCCCTAGTATTATCTATATTTTTATCCTTACAATACTTATATATATATATTTACTAGCAGCATAGCACGACGTTGCTCGCGTGTAATAAAAGTTTTAAAACAAATCCATGTTCCTCGAGCGCAGACTCTTTGGACGTTGGCACGAAAGACTGAAAAGCAATAGTTGTTTCCAGTTAAAGCGAGACCGTAGACTGAAAGAAAAATGAATGGATGTAAGTCAATTTCTGATTTCCTGGTATCGATATAAAATAAGTTTGTTTCGTCGTAAACTGAATTTTGAAGGCTAAATAAGTCCTCTGAGTAAATGGTATGATGGCTGATACTAAGAACTACAATTATACCTACTTAGAGCCAAACCCGAAGCAAAAACTTAAATTAAAGAGCTGAAAAAATACAGACATACAGGCAGATCAATAGAAACACACACAAAAACATCTTGCCATTTATATATATATATATATATATATATATATATATATATATTATCGATTTTCTGTACTATTGTAAGAACTGCAACATTGAAAATTCTGAATATTGTTTCTTATATCTTTGTCTATGAGTGCATCAAATTTGATTAAAATCGGACCACTCCTTCTGTAAACCGATTTTTTCGATTATCGATTTTTCGATATTTATCGCGGGTACCGCGACACAAAACCTAGCTAATAACATTCGCAGGCGCTTATAGTACAACTGTGTAAAGAAAATCGGTTCAGACAAAGTTCCATTTATAAACAAGTTTAGATTAGATACCATTTATGTTGCTTAATTTTAATTTTATAATGAATTTGTGTTGTAGTTTATGTTCTTATTTGTATAGTATTCCTTAATTATGTTATTGAAATAATTGTGATAAATAGAAATTTAGTATTTTATTATTTCATTCATAGTTTCTAACCGCGAACATAATTTTTCAAAAATTTGTTTATTTATAAAAATTTCGCCTAATACTTTTATACATTTATTTCACTAGAATGTTAAACAAAAATAATTTTTTTTCGATTCGTGACTCACGTACGCACACATTCATACATGATTATCTTGTACACATACATTCATAATGTAATTCCCTCATGTTATTTAGAATAGAAAATCATACCATCACTTGACTCGTGTCAATATTTTTGTATTTAAGTAAGGTTATTGCGTTACGTAAGGTTATTGGTGTAGGCTTTAGTGATAGTTTGGGAGCTTTTTTATTTCTTTAATTTTATGTTTTATTTATTTAGTTGTTTTTGTGGGTATTAGACCTTCCTTTAAGGATTTATTGGATCGATTTTTTCTGTAGCATTTTTATCTGTTATAATAATAATATCTAATCAAACTCTTAGTATTTCTTAGCATGATTGTAGGGTTAGTTCCCTAATGTGCTTGCAGTTTACTGTGGTTTCGTGTCTCTGATTTAAGAGCTTGTTACTATTTATATATTTAAGGATCTCTATTTTTTCTTGAAGGCAAAGAAAGCATGGTTCTTTTATAGATTTTGCTGTTGTTGCGTTTTTGAGAATTTTCCGTTTGACCTTAGGTGTTTTATTTTACGTTTTTTAATTTCCAAAAGTGTTTGGAGAGAGATGTCATGTTTTGTTTCTCTTTGTTATTGAAGGATGAGAGGTGATTCTAAAAGCGTTTTTTAAATACGTTCATGGTATTCCCAATATATATTTATTTATCTTTAGGATTTTCTAAGGATGAAATCGAACACATATATATCAGAGATTTCATCAGACATTTATTGGCCATAGGGCATTGGTTGGGGTTTCTACAGTTACAGAGGTTGTTATCATAGGACGGACTTGTATTAGTGTTGGAGTTATTTTTGCTGTGTATTTTTAATATTTTCGTGTGATGCATTTTGATTATTTTTTCTAGATTATTGGAACAGCTATAGCTTAATTTTATAGTATTTTTATTAAAGATTTTGCTCAGAGGGTTATTTTTGGGAAAGTGCTTTTCTTCTAATTTAAGAAAATCATGTCCCAGCTTGAAATTAACTGATTGGTTGAATGGAGGGTTATACCATATTATTTTCCTGTTTCTATTTTTGCTTTTTGTACTTTTGAATTTTTCCACAAAACTGATTTTTGATGATTTATACCCGCTTTCATTAAGGATTCTATTATAAATTACCTTGTGCTTATCAAATATCTCTTTGTTGGATGAGTGTGTGTTCATGCGACGTTCAGCTGATGATGGGATGTGCTTAATAATGGATGGTGGGTGATTAGAGTTGGGGTTTATATATGTTGAGTTAGCGTTGTTTTTCATGTAAGGTTGGAAAGTGTTCGATACTAGGTCTAATGTTATGTCTAGGAAGTCTACTTGCCTCATAAAAGATAAAATAGTTCTTGTCTTAATATTTTGCACAGTACTGTATATATACTAAGTGCGATTGGTAAATTGTCGCAATTATTTCGATGCCTCATAAAAGATAAAATAGTTCTCGTCCTAATACTTTTGCACAGTACTGTATATATACTAGGCGCGTTTGGTAAATTGTCGCAATTATTTTGATGCCTCATAAAAGATAAAATAGTTCTCGTCCTAATACTTTTGCACAGTACTGTATATATACTAGGTGCGATTGGTAAATTGTCGCAATTATTTTGATGCCTCATAAAAGATAAAATAGTTCTCGTCCTAATACTTTTGCACAGTACTGGATATATACTAGGTGCGATTGGTAAATTAAAAGGCCGGGGGAAAATTGTTTGCATAAATACACGTATATACTTGAACATCTCCCTCTGGGCATAGTTACATAGTGCTGGGGCACCTCGAGGTGGGGTAATGGTTTAGCAAGCTTGTCCCGCTTGAATCATTGCAATTGTGTAGTGAGATCGATCCTCACGGGATGCCCTAGACTTTCGGCCTTGTGCCGTCTAAGCAGCACTTAGGAAATTACCATAGTTACATAGTGCTGCTTATGAAATTAACACCGGAATTATAAAATACTACTACTAATAATAATAATCATTATAATTTATGTATGGCTAACCACTCGTATCCAGAACACATTTGTGTTTGTTTTACACCCACAGAACCCGCCTGTGGTTTATAATTCAATTATGCTACAGTTTCTCGGAGATAGTGAGGTATCTATCGCGAGCAACAGTCTGAATAATGTCATGACGCTCAAACTCTTGGCCACGATGACTTGTAACTTCCTGCTAGCTTAACCACAGGCGGCTCCCAAAGTGTCCCATCTACCCATACTCACAAGGCTTGATATGATTTGGATCCGCTTTCTCCAAACCGGTAACTTCAAAAAGTCTTTTTCTTTTTCTATGTGCCCTGTCCCTTCAGGACCTAGGCGATCATGGTTTTCCACGTTTCTCTATCCCTGGTGTCTCTTATCACGCCTTTTCATGTTACACCATGCAACCCTCGTTCCATCATCCACCTGATTAGGTCCTTCAAATATGTTATCCGTTGCTTTCCCCTCTCTGTTTTTCTTTCTATCTGGCATGTTAGTTTCAGGTTTTCCAATCCCTTCTTCCTCATTATTCGAACCGGGGTTTTATTCTCCAGAAAGCACACGTTCTAACGAGCTAACCATTCGGCAACGCGCCCACATTCTGCCATGCGCCCATACTCGCTAACTGATTTATATTATTAGTATTATTGTACTGATGACCATAATTTCAACCTTAACGGAACTCAAAAGATTAAAATTACACAGACGTCTGAAATGAGTTTCCACGAATGTGCGATATTCAGGCCACTTATGTTTCAGTGGGTCGCTGGTGTGTATGTCACCGAGCCAAAATTCCTACATTAAGTAAATCGGAATAAGAATAGTAAAGACTAGGTGCGTTTTGGTTCAGTTAACATATGCTCTGAACGAGAAATTGGAGAGCCGAGTTCGTATCCTTGTTGAATTATTTTCGTTCACTTACGTGCAAAAACACTTGAGAAAAGTATTAATCCGACACTTCTCCCACTAGCAATGGGTTAAATAGCAGGACAGACTGGGTTCTGTTGCCTTGGTTAGCAACCAGTTTATCGCAGAAAGTAATGTCAACCTCATGCAAGAAAATCTTCTGCCCAATCAATCATGTCTCTTTCGAGACATGATCGCACAAGCGTGTATCACGTTTGGCACTTAACTGACTAACAACTGGTCCCATCGCTTTCCAAAGTCAGGGTTATTTGTCGTTGCAAATATTTTGCGAAAGTTGCTTTCTGTTTAAGTCGTATGACAGATTGTACGGCAGAGATCACACATAATGCAAGATCTTCTGTTGAAAATGAAGAACTAAGAAACAATAATAATTATTATTATTAATATTACTGCTATTATTATTATTATTATTATTATTATTGCTATTATTTAGCGAGCTAACTATCTTTCACTTGTTCAAATAAATCTGCAAAATTTTCAGAAAATATAATTAGATAATATTATAACGTATTTAGATAATTGCATAAAATTATTTTCGGCTCATTTGGACTTAATTTGTATTAATATGAAGAGTCATACGCATTAACGTTGTACGTCTTTATATAAATGACGTATTTTTTCTAATTTGCGACTGAATTTTGACAAAGTTATGAAGTCTTTCTATACAAATTAGATGAATTAAAAAAAGAAATATTGGTTATATGAGGCACTTTTTAAAATTTAAAATCATATAATAATTCTGCTTGTTCCTTCTTTAGTTAGTTAGTTACTTAGTTCCTCCGTCCGTTACGCCACTGAAGAAAGATAACACACTCACTCTCTAAACGAGCTTTTCCTTCCCCTCTATCTTTTTATAAACGCTACTCTCCTCAGCCTTTCTCTTTGCCAAACGGAAGAGTAGTAAAGTGTGAGCGAGTAGGAGGAGAGAGCCTATAGCATTACCGTAGCAGTAGCAGCTTAAACTGGTGGTTGTAGCAGTAATTGTGTGTGTGTGTGTGTGTGTGTGTGTGTGTGTACAATATAGTAAAATAGGTAGGTTTGTTGTCGTATCCCACGACCTAATAACGAAATTTCTGGCCTCTACACACTTGGCCATTACTCAGTTGATCTTTTCTGTTTACAATGGACACAGGAGGCATGATTTTTCGGTAATAATAAAAAAACATTTCCTCTTTCAAAATCTCTCACAAAATAGCGTACAATATTTTGGTTATGGTCTGTGCATACGCCGCTTAATAAAATATAAGATTACGGTAAAGTAGCTTCTATGGACATTATTTTTATAGATATTTGAATAAAATTACACTCTGTGTTATCGTTATTTTATTATCCAATACCTTTATGTTTGAAGACGTTACTATCATTTGTAGTATGACAAAGAAAATTTTTTCCAGGAAATCATAATTATCCTTCCGTGGAAATTCCACGAGTTCCGCTAGTAAAAATATATAACAGTAGAGAAAAATTAGTATTGATTAGAAGTAAGTTCGCATCAGGCCAAAGAATATTGTAGGCAATCAGTGATATGTTTGCTTTCCCTAGGGCTACTACCACTCTTTTCCATTCATGGTACTGAATATCGAAGTAAGCCCCGACCCTCAATCAAGTAACATTTCAGGTCCTATGAAGTTATTTTATCGTGCATTAGTAAAGGTTATAGCGTCGGTTATACTCTGTGACTGGCTTCGTTTGTTAGTAGATGTTTCTCACAACGTTTGGTGATGGGCGCCTGCAGCAGATTATGTCAGTAATCGTTTTCGATTACCTGAAATGGTGATTGGACTCAATGCCGTGGCTTTCAAAGCAAGTTCGACAGAAAATATGATTGCTACCGATGTCATTGTGGGTTGGATGAAACAGCTGAGCACACTTCTTCCACAGTCGGATAGTGGGACCGATTTAGAAACATGTCGATGCGACAATGTGCCGACCCAGTGGTCTGGAATGAAACGGTTAGTGTTTCTCAGGCTGGAAAGAATGGTGGTATAGGTGATGTGAACGGAGGGATTTTTTCGAATCGAACTCTATTCTAATATATATATATATATATATATATATTAATGGGAAATGCCCATCAATCCCCCCTCCAAATGGGAAATACCCATCAATCCCCCCTCCAAAGAATTCAAACAGCTATTCTTTTGAAACTACTAACTCCAGTTTATGACAATAATGGTAACACATACGTCTAAACTAACGATGTTACAATGGGAAACACATTAGGTCCTATTTTTACATGTCCTATATTAAAAAGAATTGTTTAAAAGAACTCATTAACTGGAAATTTATACAAGGTATGTTGATGATATTTTTGTTTAGATAAAAAAATAGGGAAAAAAGTTATAAATTTTAAATCTTATTTAAAATTAAATCAATGCTAAAATTTACCTATGTTCTCATCGACAATAACACAATTCCGTTTCTAGATATTAATATAGAGCTAAATAGCAAAGAATTTATCACTTTCCTCTATAAAAAAAAAAACACCAGTAAGGACTCTTGTTAATACCCGATAAGATATAAAATAACAGTATTAACAAACTTCTTAAACAGAGCACATAAAAATTCCTCCGCCCCAAAAATATTTTTCAGTAAACTAAAACACATAAAACAAACATTAGTCAAAAATAATTTTGCCAACTAAATCTTTGATAAACAAATAAAATTGTCTTTACGAAAAATACACGACACCAATTATAAAAATACCACACAACAAAATATCAACATATTTTGCTGCAACCAGATGCATAATAATTATAAGCAGGACGAATTGACTATACGGAAAATTATTAAACACCATATTTCTGTCGTAAATCTTTAAAAGCATGTGAAACAGAAAATGGAAAAGTGCAAATGTTTCTGTTTCTATTCCCAGTAAGATGCTGCATGTTTTTTTATTATAAATCAGTTACCTATATCGGACACATCCCCACCTCTTTGATTAGACGTTTCACATGCCACATATCAAACCAAAGAGCCATGATTTACAAGAACATTTACGGAAAAATCTGGTCGATAATAAAAGGATACTATTTAAATCACAATAACAAAACACCTCGCTATTAAAGAGGGATCATATATTAAAACAATTCTATTCTACTATCAACCTTACATTATTTAAGAGTGGAAATGGAGTATGAAAGTTTTCTTTTTTTTTTTTAATGAAAGAAAGATGCTCACATGATTACAGGTCGCGTGCGGCACGAGAGAGCATTGAAAGATTGCATTTTCTCAAAAGCTGAAAATAAATGACATTACACTCACAAAATAATAAAGAGAAAGACAACAGAAATATAACACCCTTGGTAATGGCCAGTTAATTGGTTGAAAGCACTCGGAAAAATAATAATTACGAAACATTTTTCATTCCCAGTCTCTAGCAAAAAAGAAACACGCAAGGATTCTATAAAAATATAAAGAAAACTGAATAAAATCTTTCTTGTCTGTCGTTTTCAACGAAACATGCTTATAAGAAAAGCTGCTTCCCAAATAAACATTAACATATATATATATATAGTCATCCACAGACAGATCTGTTTCAACTCATCAAGAGGGGTTAAACATCCGATTGCCCTCACCCAGAATTGAAATCCGACCGACTTGGCGTCAGTCGGCGATTCTACCCCTGAGCTAGAGAGACAGATCTTTATCGTGTCATGTATCATATGCCAATAGTTAAGGTGTTCTAATTCATTACTGAATGAGTGATATATATATATATATATATATATATATATATATATATATATATATATATATTAGAAAAGATTTTTATATCTTACAATTTCATGCGTATCAGGTATTTCGCAGCACAGAAAACTCTGATGTTCGTCAGCCCCGAATGATGCAAAGAGTTACTATTCAAAATAATCCGGAAGAGTATTACATACAGACACTCTCGTATGGGCACGTGAGTGTCTGTATATATTTCTTTTCCGTATTATATTGAATATTAACTGTTGTATCATTTGGGTATGACGAGCAGCATGTTCTTTTTTTTTGTGTTGCGAAATACGTATTGGGCATGAAATTGTAGAATATCTAAAAAAAAAATTCTAGAGTACATTACAGTTAAATTAAATAAATATATTTATCATTAAGTTCTTTTGAGTTCGTCTCTATCGGAATTTACCTGACAAATACCAAATATTCTACGTTATATATATATAATGATGTAATGGGTGTATTTTGTTTTGACATTTACACACACACATCTTTGAAAATGATTAAGTTTGAATCGGAAATTAAGAGAATAGAAATTTTAAGTGAAACAGTCGCACACAAAATAGAACACGACACTAGGTTCAAACTGACGCCATAGTTGGAATAATCAGTTTGTTTTTACGCACCATCAACCTTTTGTAGTTTATTTGTATTCAGAATATATTTTTAGTGTGTAAGTAATTTTACAGATAACAATGATTTTTACTAATGCAAATTTTACAAATTTATCCCTAAGGGTATAAAAGGGGAATTATTTCTATTTATTTAAATCTAAACTTATATATAAATGGAACTTTGTCCTTGTGTGTGTGTGTGTGTGTGTGTGTCTATCTGTCTGTCTGTGTGTGTGTGTGTGTGTGTGTGTGTGTCTGTTACCTATAGACTCCGAAACGGCTGAACCGATTTTCTAGAAAATTGACACAGTTGTACTATAAGCGTCTGCGAGTGTTCTTAGCTAGTCTTTGTGTCGAGGTACCCCGAAAATCGATAATCGAAAAAATCGGTTTATAGAAGGAGTGGTTCAATTTTAATCAAATTTCAGACACTCATAGACAAAAACATAAGAAACGATATTCAGAAGTTTCACGATTGCAATTCTTACAATAGTGCAGAAAATCGATATATATATATATATATATATATATATATATATATATATATATAAAAGGCAAGATGTTTGTGTGTGTGTCTGTTTATCTGTATGTAT
This sequence comes from Ascarosepion bandense, assembly GCA_037127315.1. Lineage (NCBI taxonomy): Eukaryota > Metazoa > Mollusca > Cephalopoda > Sepiida > Sepiidae > Ascarosepion > Ascarosepion bandense. The sequence goes on from JBBBDQ010001563.1 coordinate 1,565,318, forward strand.
GCCCTGTATACAAATCCACAATTTTTATCTGATTCTCACCAAAATTCATACTAATATTCTTTAGGCTGAGTTTGAGCTCCAGGCCCATGGATTAGTTTTAAAGCTTTCATAACACCCGAGCAACGCCGGGATATACTGCTAGTCTCTGTATAAGTGAATATAACGCAGTATGTATTCGAAAGCTGCCACGCATCTCGCTCTACTGACAAGACTGAACGTTGCCTAACATCAGTGATCGTTCAAGAATAGTAGTCTCAACATGAGATGGCCGTAAACTTAACTCATGTGAGGAGCATATTCGTTAATATACACCAGGGTTCCGCAACCTTTTTGAAAGAGCGGGCCAGACAGCTATGCAAAGTCTCGAAGGAGGGCCATGATATTAAATTAAATGTAATAAATTGTCTCGACATCAGACCGCCCCGTCCAAAAGGCCGCCATTGTCTGGACGTTTAAAAAAATAACACTGAAATTAATGTTATATTATTGCTAACAGGATAATAACTAACACACTCAACAAAAATTTTAAATTCCTTAAAACAACAAAATACAGTTAGAAATGGCGAATTATTAAAAAAAAGATTTGTTTCTCTTTATTGTTTGACAAATTCTCCACATTAGTTGATGTATTTGTTGATGACATAAACAAAACTTCATCCAAGTGGTCATCAATCAACCTTGTTCTTAAACGATTTTTAATATATTTCTTTTTCATAACAAGGCTGTTTTCTAGCATATATTCTTCTAAATAATGATGCCATCATTTTCGCATTATTCAATATTTTCAGGTTGCCAGAATATATTTCTTAAGAAAGGCACCAGTGGATTTGAAATTAAATTTTGATTTTGAAAAAACGTGGCATTGCAAGTCACTGAACTCTAACTGATATTTTCTCTGCCACTTTCTTAGAAAATCAATTAGATAATTAGTGTCAAAGTGTTAAGCTGAAGGGCCAGACAAAACTTCTTCGCGGGCTGAACGTGTCTCGGGGGACGGGGGTTGCCCACCCCTGATACACACCGTTGTGCAAATTAATCCAGACAAGTGTTTTAGTTTTCTTTATTTCAGCATAACTTCAGTTTTAGACCCAGTAGAGTTACAGGGCCTAATCAATTTCTATTTTTTATTCAGATTAGATCATTTGCAGTGGTGAAGAGTAATATGAATCTATTTCTTGGGCGTATAATGAAATTTGTTTGGCTCACATTGCGTCATCCGAGATTGATTCTGATTTTTATCATGCCCAAATACTATTGTCTCGACTGTCGATTAGTTCTACGGTCATTGTCTGCGTTAAACATTACTGCAAAAATCCGTACGAAAATTGTAACGCTGCACGAATACACTGGCACGCCTTACAGCGAAATCGGAGATATTGTTGGTGTCAGCTTCTCAAGTGTCAGTCGTGTCCTCAAAGTGAAGAAACAAGCTGTAACCATGAATCAAAAACGTAAAGGAAAATGCGGTTGGAAGAGAAAAACAACGCCAAGCGACGACGTATACGTGATCAGGGAAAGTGTGAAAGATTCTAGGAAGACATTATTCGTTTTGTTTCAATTAATTTTCACAAGGGTGTATATATACGTTGATCTTCATACCAGTATCTGGCCAATGTGTTGCCAAAAATTTCGGATAATTTAACAGCATGCACAAATGACAATATAACGGGTTTTAACCCCACCCTTTGTGAAAGATCAATCATTACTCTCCCTGTCTGTGTTCTCGGGGTATGATAAAAATAATGTGTTATAAAACTAAAACTACATCACATACAAATTCGGCTTTTAAGCTCCTTCGAAATAGTTTCCTTCTGAACCTACAAACGATATCCAGCATGGTTTTATTGATGAAAGCCTTCCTGGAACAACTTGTTTGGGGATAAGGAGCAGCTGCCTTGTTACATTTTCCTATATTTCCTCCTTGTGTTGACTTTTTGAAGTGGGATTTGATTTTTGAAAGGTAAAAAAAGACGCAAGGTACGATATCTGAGGAATGTAGTAGTTGTCGAAAATGGCGAGGCTGCGCTTGGGTTAAACTGTGGCGCAAACAATCTTCACTAAAGGAGCGTCTGTGGTCTGTTCAAACGGTCACACGCTACACACTTTCCTTCCAAGCACAGCTATGAATAACAGAAGATGAACGAGTGCATTATAACTGAGGGTGTTTGGGTGACAGTGATGAAGGTTAATCTGTGCCAAACGGAATCATTTTTTACAATAGCCAAAGCTCGATAATTTTCGACCAGATATCGTATAAAGCCTATACGTCTACTGCTAAAAAGGTTGGTTGACTGTGTCGGGCCTGGAAATGTTTCTCGTTGGAATCCATCTTGCACATACAATTCTACCATGCGTCCGTGCATTGAATGCTGTTGCCATAACTGGTCGGGTGCTCCTGACAAAATCCAGAGGAGGATCTGCAACTTAATCGACCCGATTTATCAGCTCGATTTCAGACACTTTCCAACCGACAAGATGTGGCTTCCCTCTGTCTTTTCTACAAATATTTTTACGGTTTCTGCTGTGACGAGCTTCTTTCCCTCGTGCTCCGATTGCATGAATTTAATCGTGCTACTAGATTGGCATCTAAGTATCATAATCAAATTTAACTGCCCTTTTGACTATACAGTTGCTTTTCTCGCACTTCCCGCTTGTCGACCTTCCTTCCGTATACTTGCTTATCTAATCTCCAATATTTTTAAATGCAACGTCAAGTACCATATTCTATCACGTTGATTCTCATCTTTCTCGTATCTTTCTTCAACATCCCTTGTACCTTGTTTCATTTTGTTTTTTCACTCTGACCCCCTGTGCATGATTGGCGGTTCTGCATTACTTGGTGTGAAACGATTATGAAAAAAATATATATCTAAATGTATGACACTATGGATGCTTCTATATGTACATATAATTTTTGTGTGTATACGTACGTCCGTACATCCGTTAGAGGGAAGCCTAATGAGAAAGAAAATTTTAATATAGCAAGAAATGTGAGTATCACATCAATTGATTGATTTGTTTATGTTACGTCGGGTAACAGAATTATGTGAAATAATACAAAACAACGTAATAGTATAAAATTAGGTGTATTGACAGGAAAGAGAAGTATTTACAAGAGGTGAGGATTAGTAGAATACAGAACAAGGTAATTAGTATACAGTATCGTCGTAGAGACGTGATAGATTGACTAGTAGAATAGTGCAATACCGGAAATACCCGACTGACTTGCTTACTCGACTTCCTTCCTCGAGGTATAATCACTACTATTTTATATAATGATTCGAACAGTCCATTTCGGTGGAAAGGGGGGGGAGCGCCCCAACTGTTTATTATCTCGATTTTGTTTATATTTATATGCCTCTCATTCAATTAGTATAAGAATATATATATTTGTGTGTGAGAGAGAGAGAGCGTGCGTGTGTGTGTATGTGTGTGTTGATTTGTGTGTGTGTACTATATACGCAGGATAAAAAAAAATAAAATAAACAGCAGGTATTTCTTTCCCCAATGCAAGAAATTGATTTTTGTCACCTATTATTCATCCCTGTCTTAATACTTCAGGGAAAAAAATGACGCTATGCATGAAATAATTCGCAGCGCCATCTGTTGGAGATTAGATACTGACATCAATAGACCAAACTGAAACCTTTAGTTTCTCCTCTGCACCTTTTCCTTTTCATTCCGACTGAAGCAAACGAACAATTGACCACAACTAACAATTCTAATGCATCCTTTACGAGACTCTCTGTTCCTCCGACAAGCGAGGGTTTGTTGGCGACTGGTGAATATCCAGGAAAACACACGACAATAGCTGACGTATTGGAAGCACAGCTGGTCAGGCTGGATATAACGGTGAGCGATGTATCGACTGGAAACATTTTCGGCGCAGGTGAAGTCTGTTACGCACCAGGAAAGATCGGTGGCTGTGACGGTTTGGGCGATAAAAGCAATGTCCGTTCTATTTCTGAATGTCAGTAGTGGAGTAGAATGAGGGAAGGATGAACGTTTGTTATAGGAAACGCCAAAGCAGACATAACGAAAATGAAAGTGGGAATGGTAAAATGCGTAAGTCGATAATGAAAGTGAAAGTAGACAAAATCTCAATCCGACCCATTTCCCAAAGTATAACTGAATGTACAAAAAGAATTTGGGAACGGTATAGTATTTTTCAGCACCTCGTACTGCACGCGCACGCGCGCACACACACACACATATGAAATGAATTGTTTGAACATTATTTTTTATTTTTTATCGATACTCATATTTAAGTACATATTCTGTTTTTAATTTAAACAGTATTATATATTTATATCTACTGGCCTGATTAATTACGATAAATTGTTATTACGAAAATTCGAATCTGCGACCCCTATCTACATTATTCTATAATATATATATATATATATATATATATATATATATATATATATATATATATATCTTAATGATAATAATCCACGTATATACTCTCAATATGTATACGAAAAACTATTAAAAAGCTGTAAGTTAAAAATATATTTTTTTTACAGTATTTATTTATTTCTATTATCATATATGTATATATTTGATATTTCAGACCGGCCTCGGCATTTCATGAAAAATAAATGATTTTAAAATTTAAGTGAGAAGCTTCCATCGCGAGTAGCGTCCGTCAACGAGGAGCGTCCGTCACGTGATGCAGAAAGCAATAGAGTCTGAATATTTTTAAACGTAAATCTAACTGTAATAATACTTTTAAATGTTGTTTTAAAGAAAAACTTTTTAGTGTATCTAAAAAATGTTTAACTATTGAAATAATTATAAAGATTCAAAATACCTAAGTCCCTATTTAACCCTAGCCTATATGTATTTAATTTTAAAATCCAGTATTTTTCTTTCTTTCTGCGTGAGTATGTGGGACTAAAATCGGAATCTATCAGTAAACATTTGCAGTTTTCTAATGTGTGTCCCGGTTGATTGAAGTGTTCTGATATGAGGGAATAAGGGTTGTTTTGGCGTATGCTTAATTTATGAATATTAAAACGGAATCTAAAACTGTTTCCAGACTCGCCAATATATATATATATATGCTAGCAATATAGCCCGGCGTTGCTCGGGTGTAATGAAAGCTTTAAAACTAATCCATGATCCTGGAGCTCAAACTCTTTGGACGTTCGCACAAAAGACTAAAAAGCAATAGTTATTTCCAGTTAAAGCGAAACCGTAGACTGAAAGAAAAATGAATGAATGTAAATCAAATTTTGATTTCCTGGTATCGATATCAAATAAGTCTTTTTCGTTGTAAATTGAATTTTGAAGGCTAAATAAATCTTCTGAGTAAATGGTATCATGGCTGAGACTAAGAACTACAATTATACCTACTTAGAGCCAAACCCGAAGCAAAAACTAAAATAAAAGGATTAAATAGAGACATACAGGCAGATAAACAGAAACACACACAAATATCTTGCCTTTTATATATATATATATATATATATATATATATATATATATATTATCGATTTTCTGCAGTATTGTAAGAACTGCAACCATGAAACTTCTGAATATCTTTTCTTATGTATTTGTCTATGAGTGTAAATTTTCAAGAAAATCGGTTCAGCTGTTTCGGAGTCAATAGGTAACGGACAGACACACACACACACACACACACACACACACACAGACAAAGTTCCCTCTATTATATAAGTTCATATATATATATATATATATATATATAGTACTGTGCAAATGTATTAGGACAAAAACTATTTTGTATATAATGAGGTTTATTGACAGAAAATAAACAATTTAATTATAGCAATTTTATTTGATTTACTCAACAAATGCTTTAACAAGAAAACCTTCTTGTTACAAAATAAATGTAATATTTAGTATAATAGCTCTTTGCTTTGATCACAGCTTTCATTCTGTCAGGCATTGACATCACAAGCTTCTTCAATGTATGTAATAGTATCTCCTGCCAAGCAGCGCTTGTATTTGTTCTCAAAGTATGTCTTTCAAAGTAACATTAGATTTATCAATTTTTTTTATCCAAATTATCCCATAGATGTTCAATAGGATTGAGATCAGGGCTTTGTGGGGGCCAACTCAAATTCCGAAGGCTTCCTTACTCTTTCTTTTTAGTTAAATAATTCTTACAAAGCTTTTGGCATTTCACCCTGTATTTGAATTTCAGTGAGATTTTTTAAGAAACATACTCCTGTCCTATTACTTTGCACACTACCGGTAGTGTGCAAATGTGTTAGGACACGGGGGGGGGTTAACTTTTTTTGATAAGTCACAAAAGATAAAACAGTTCTCGTAATAATAACTTTTGCACATTACTGTATATCATGCAGGAAAGCCGGTGCGTAAAGGTATGATTTTATATTTTACCAGTGTATTTACACATAGTTGAATCCAATGTAATTGATTGGAATTCGAAATCTGCTCTTGATTTCTCATACAAACTATCTTACACACACACACACAAACACACACACACACACACATATATATATATATATATATATATATATATATATATATATACTAGCAATATAACCCGGCGTTGCTCGGGTGTAATGAAAGCTGTAAAACTAATCCATGGTCCTGGAGCTCAGACGCAACCTAAAGAATATTAGTGTGAATTTTGGTGAGAATTGGATAAAAATTGTGGATTTGTATAAAGGACATACAGACAGATAAATAGACACACACACAAACATCTTGCCTTTTATATATATTTATATATATTATCGATTTTCTGCACTATTGTAAGAACTGCAACCTTGAAACCTCTGAATATCGTTTCTTATGTCTTTGTCTATGAGTGCATCAAATTGGATTGAAATCGGACCACTCCTTCTATAAACCGATTTTTTCGATGATCGATTTTCGATATTTATCCAGGGTACCTCGACACAAACTCTAGCTAAGAACACTCGCAGACGCTATTTTTTAAATCGTATCACCCCGATCAAGGCGGTATCGCCACTGATGTGCAGGGGGCTACGTAATAGTGAAAAGATTGGAAAAGAGAAAGCCGGAAACCACATCCTAAGCAGTGAACAAGGGATAAGCCTCTTAACCTGTTCAATAGACGTGGGTGGAGTGTAAACCGGGCGATAGATAGATCTATCTACTCCAATTGCTTATAGTATAACTGTGTAAATTTTCCAGAAAATCGGTTCAGCCGTTTCAGAGTCTATAGGTAAATGACACACACACAGACACAGACACACACACACAGACACACACACACAGACAAAGTTCCATTTATAAATAAGTTTAGATATAAATGAGACTATAACTATACTCGTGTCGAAAGAAAATAACCCCGATACGAGTAATCAACTAACAAAAAGCGCCCAATACGTAGGTAGCGCGGAATAAGTAATGAATACCTAGTGAGCCAGACGGACCTACCTAGGTTCCCCATAAACGGATCGTCAGAGAAAGAGCCAGTTTTCCCTGACGATCCGTTTAGATGAAAACTAGGTAGGTCTGTCTGGCTCACTAGGTATTCTTTACTTATATATATATATATATATAAATTCTACGTTATAATATCATTTCACCCCAAGAAAGACAGTACTGCCACTGGTGTGCAGGGGTGACAAAAGATGCGAGTGATAAGAAAGAGGAGTTACCGGGGGTGTCATAGAATGGATAAGAGAAAGACGAGCACGCTGATATGAAAAGAGCTGCACGAGAATAGAAGGAAAAGCGAGAACATGATACAATACATGGTCCTGGAGCTCAGACCCAGCCTAAAGTATATTTGTTTGAAGTTTGGTAAGCATAGGATAAGAATTGTAGATTTGTATGAAGGACATACAGACAGAAAAACAGACACACACACAAAGATCTTGCCTTTTATATATATATATATATATATATATATATTATCGATTTTCTGCACTATTGTAAGAACTATAACCTTGAAATTTCTGAATATCGTTTCTTATGTCTTTGTCTATGAGTGTATCAAATTTGATTAAAATCGGACCACTCCTTCTATAATACGATTTTTTCGATTTTCGATATTTATCCAGGGTACCTCGACATAACTCCTAGCTAAGAACACTCGCTTATAGAACAACTGTGTAAATTTTCAAGAAAATTGGTTCAGCCGTTTCGGAGTCTATAGGTAATGGACACACACACACACACATACACACACACACAGACAAAGTTCCATTTATAAATAAGATTAGATTCCTCAAGCATAACTGATCAGCTTAAAGGCAAGAAATTAAAATTTTCAGAAGCAAACAGATACTGGAATGTTGTTTGGGGTTCGATTCTTTTTTACTAGATTTAATTTAAATGTGTGTTACTGGAAAAGCGTGTAGGTTTAATGCATGTGTGCGTAATAATACACGTGTCAAGTGCATTATAACAATAGACGACTTTTTTAATATGTGTGTGTGTGAATATTGTTTTTATACACATTTCTTTCTTATGTAATGCATTGATGGATTTGGAAAATATCATGTTAAACATTTATCAACTTCGAAATCGGCATCTTTACTCATACGTGAAGCCGTTGTTTGCAAATCTCCTGGACACTTAACCACTATATTGCTCATTTACTGACGCGACCAATCTGTATTTGCTTCTGTATACCCCCACAAAAAAAGTGCCTGATCAATTATGCGCAGTAAAGAAGTTCAGATTTTATTAATTTATTTCCAGGCCGCGGAACCGTTTCTCAAGTGGATAAAACATGGTCCTCAGATTTCTTGATAGGCCTCAAATATCCAAAGCTTCGTCTATGTTATTCTATTTAAATTGAAATCAAAAATAGATAAAAATGAATTTTACGCTTTAATTCCAATATTATAAAACTTCTTTTTTTTTTAAGATTTTGAAAATTTCAATTTCATGCTTTGTGATTAATACTTAATGATTATCCAATTTTTCTTTATGTTTACAATGAATTTCCAGATTTTGAATCATTCACACTTCGATCAGAATATCATAAATAACAAGTGATGTATATTAAGTCAATAACTATTGAAAAATGTTTCAGTGGGCGCATTGCACATCAAAGTATAGCGAGACAGAACGTGATGTATAAAAAAAAATTAGACACAGCAATACTGAAAATGATTAATTATAGACTACGAAAGAAAAAGTTTTAAAATAGAATTTTGATTATAAATCACCGAATTTTAGGAATGACATGCCAAAATATCACAGAGCCAACAACTTGAAGCCTAAAACTTCTGTATTCTGAATTGCGTGAAACAAACCTACACTGCCGGTCATAATTATTAGGCCACCCCAGTTTAAACAAAAAAATATGTATTTCAGACTAATTTTTAGTATTTATTGCCATGTGAATAACTGTAAATGAAAATAGAACGATTCTTTTTTTTAATACCGCACAATAACATGTGCATCAAATAAATTTATAAATATTTAATAATTACCTATAATTCAGTTTCATCAATGAAAGAATAAAGAAAATTTAGGGTGATTCGGACGAGTTCATCTTTGATTCCTTGCCTTGTAAAATTTTGCAAATTAATAATAACAAAAGAACCATTCTATTTTCATTTAGAATTATCCACTTGAAATAAATACTAAAAATAGTATGAAATACATCATTTCTTTTTAAAAAAATGGCGTCTCCTAATAATTATAGCAAGGTAGTGTACATGAAAAAAGAATATAAACAGGAAACCTGTCGTATT